>CM030368.1:13658703-13946055 GCA_017893485.1 Hemerocallis citrina
GCTATAACTGAAGGGAAAATTTTGAGTTATTGTGTGATTAAAAATTTAATCTGATACTTCGTTTAATAAGAGCAAAATGTGAACTTAAGGTAGAGCCCTACATGGCAGTTCATAATTGAAGCTAATTTATACTAGATTTCGGAACGTGCAAAGCATGTGTTTTCTATCTTTAAGACAGTGAAAAAATAGTCATAACTGTTGATAAGGGAGTATGGTTGTATAGGGTCTCCATTGGCATTTCCCATCTCTCAAGAAAGCTTGGCTTTCGGCATCAACATAGGCTGGCTTCACGCAACCTATTTGGATTATAAGTAAAGATCAAAGATTCCGTTTAGTGAAGTCTTCTTTACAAAAGAATTGGGATGACTAATTGATGTAAAACGTAATCCGTAAATTGGAATTTCCAAGAATTTTAAAGGATTAATTTTACCAACATGTAATGCAGATCAAGTTAGAATTAAAACAGTTAATCGGTTCGATGGATTTTCAAGAATCGAATTAAGTTTAACAAGTCCAATTAACGATTCAGTTCTAACAATCAATAATTATATCGCTAAGCGTTCTTAGCAAGTAAAAGATGCAATATTGATTTGTACTCTAATTAACAAGTAGAAACGCTCACTCTCAATATTTGTGGTCGATAGTTAAATCAGATAATATTATAGAGATGGTAGATGGTATCATAAATAAATGAGAAGTGGGAAGAAGTTACCGGGTTTGAAGAAATTGTCGCGCAACAGATCTCTCACCCAGTCAAGATCAAGGCACTGAATCAAATCTGAGGCAAATAGTGGCTGCAGCAAAGGATTCCCGGTGGTGGCGATGTTGGCTGCCGGAGCTCGGGGAGGAGGAGCAGCGACGTGGTATAGGGCTGGTGGTGGCGTCGAGATCTGACGGAAGAGTGGCAGGTGGGGGGGGGGCATCGGGATCTGACGGAGGAGCGGCAAGAGGGGGAGAATAGAGAGATTAAATTGGGGTTAGGGTTTAATTGATTTGGGAATTTTGGGGTATTTTTAGAGTATCACAAACCCTAAAATTTTATTAGGATTTATCACAAACCCTAATAATTTGATCTCATTTGTATCACACAAAAGAGGGATGGAGAGCAAAACTCAGCACAATAATTTTTTTAATCAAGAATAGCATTACTTCTCATTAATCTCAAGGCCTATATAGGCTCAAAACATATTTTGATACAAATCTCAAAATATTCTTAAATCTGAGAAATATTCTAATGCATAAAAGAAAGATTACATATGGCTATAATTGCCAAAAACAAATATGGTACTGAAATAAAATACTAAACTAAATAGAATTGATGTCCTCATCCTGATAATATTTCTATGGTTACAAGTGTTCAGTAGATGAGGGCTTAAATGGGCTAAGAAACAGCTATCTAGTTAGAGGGAAAGTACTCTGATATGTATCACAGGAATAATGGAGATATACAACGTTGCATGCACTACCTCCGGATAGAGTTTATAAACTTCGGGAGAAAATAGTCAAAAAAAGAATATGCAAATAAAACCCTTGTGTCAGAAAAATAAGTTTTCTCGTTTACCCACATGTCATTGTTTGGATCAAGGCAGTTCAAAAACATATGTAGGTATTAATTTGACGAAAGAGTTGAACTAACATGCTGTAATTTGACGAAATACTCCAAAAAATTGAGATAAAAGTTTAGTTATTTGACAACTGTAAACCTTTTATTCAATTATACAATTACTAGAAAGGCATATAGAGAAATATTAAGAGAATCTTTTCTTGTTGCAGGATTTTAGAATCATTTCAACAGAGTATATGAGATGTAAGTTTAGAAATCTTATGAGATGAAATGACCGCATACATCTCGCATTGATGACCAAGAAGTAGCTAAGAAATACAACTTTTTACTACTTAGGATGAATCTTTTTCTTGAGTTCATTTGATAAGTTACTTAGAGTTACTTAGAATGATGAGTGGCAACTAAGAAGCATGTAGAAACGATATAGGTGGATGAGTGGCAAAACACTAAAAGATAAAATAAGAAGTAATTGCATCCACAAGAAATTAGACATAGACATAGCGCCAATTTAGGGATAAAATGTGGAAGAACGGCATGATATGGTTTGAAAATGTGCAATTGACGAAACAACAAAATGTGGTCAATTATGAAGAATGACCGGATTGTGGTTAATGGAATAAGGAGGGTCATAGCCTCATAGGTAGACATATATACTGGATATATGCGGTTAATAAACATACAGTATTTGTTAATTTGACAGCTGAGATAGCCTCAAGAAAGGTTTCGTGTAACTCGCATACGGAATTTGGATTGAGCGCTTAGGTTTTTTGTCACAACTCTTTAGCCTATTAAGCGGTTTCAATTTCGGACATTCCTTATTTGACACGGATTCTTTTAAAGACCACTACTCGTAATATTCAAAGTGTTAGTGTTAGATATTATTGCATACGACAAACTAGCATCCCTTACCAAGTTTCCAAGAGTCCTTTATGGAGATAATCCTGTGTAGATTATAGAGTTGGAAGAAGAATTTCATATGTATGGTTAGTGGAAATTTTGATTGGTCATTATGCTCATAAAAAGTGAAACGAAGGTATTTTGTTCACCTTTTTCCCTTTACTTGTATAGGGAAGCTTGCTTGGAGGCTGAAGAATGAAGGGGTGAAGGTGAGTCCATTGAATAGTTTTTCTATTGCCCGGTTTCTTTTTACTGTTTGCATAATTATGGCCCACTCAAACAAAATGAATATGTATGACATTCTTAATACATTTATGATTTATTTGTAAAACTGTCACTACACAAAGTAACAACCATCATGATAAAGCTATAATGGTCGAGGTAGCAAAGTGTGACCTGCAAATAATTACTCCTAATTAAGAGAACTTGAAAAATCTACTGCCTGTGAAATATGAACAGCGGGGCATTAGTTCAGGCTGACATTTTAATTTCTAGGAAATGTGTTAAGAGTAATTTTTTGTTTCTGTTAGTTGTATATGGAAGGAGAAATATGAGCTTTTATTCTTAATGGTTGTACCTATTAAGTCAAAAGAATCTCAATGGTTGTAGCTGTCCAGCAAATATATGCTAAACATTAATTTTTTTTTAAATATACAGATATTAATGGCTGCTGGTGATACATTTCGAGCAGCAGCTGGTGAGCAGCTGGAAGTATGGGCTGAGAGGACAGGGTCAGAAATAGTTTTAGCTGAAGGGGAAAAGGTCAAAGCCCCATCAGGTATAGATGATGGCTTATAATTCCTGCTTGGAATTATATCCTAGAATGCTTCCTTGAGCATAACCTCACCAATACGTGAGAAGATATGCAGTTAGATAATTTCTAAAATTGCTCTATGGATAGTTCTTTCGCAGGCTGTAAAAAGGGGGAAAACGCAAGGATATGATGTCATTCTTTGTGATACATCTGGGCGTGTGTACAAATTCCATTCTTTCATCAGTCTAGTTAATATGATTCAGTCTTTGTGACTATATTAATTTTCACATCACTGATTTTGTCTTAGGTTTGCACACAAACTACAGCCTAATGGAAGAGTTGGTTGCTTGCAAGAAAGCTGTTGCTAAAGTCATTCCTGGTGCCCCTAATGTATGTGTCATAAATTTGCTTTTTTGCAATCCCTGCAAGTTTCCTCTCTTAAATTTTGCATATGTTAATCCTGTTTCAGTACATCATATTTTACAGGTAAACTGTAGGATTTATTAGCAGAGAAGGAGAGAGAAAGAAATGATTCGAGAAAAACTAATCTGCTGTTCTTTACTCATAAAATACAGAAAATTAAATCAGTTCTGTTCATGACTAAAATAGTCTGAAACTAATTTATGAAAGACCATCCTTGTACATATTAGGATATTGTATATGTTCTACAACGACACTATGTATGGTGTATAAAAAAATATATGTTTAAATTATTTTTTTCGTAGAAATATATATATACGTTTAAATTGGTAGGCTGTCCATGGAATGACGGTAAATATAAAAATTAGATGCATATACATAGAGGTGCATGTAAGGTTTCTGGTTTCTAGCATATTTTTCTTTTCTATGAGGTATTGCTTACACAGCCAATATTTTGTAGGAGATTTTGCTTGTTCTGGATGGAACAACTGGATTGAACATGCTGCCACAAGCTAGAGAATTTAATGAAGTAAACTTCTTCTCTGAAAAAACATCAACTTATTTTACATATCTATAAATTTCTCCTCCTTTCATTAAATTTTCACTTTAGTCATATTGCACCGATATGTCTAAGTTTTATATCTATTGTTCTAGGCATGCTGGCATGTATTTCTGAAAACCATGATGTTTTCTTGTCTTTCCATATCTGATAGAAACATCTGTTTCTCCAGTGTGCTTTTCTTCTTCTTTGTTCTCTTTAGAATGCTATAGCTCTAGCCCAAATAAGAATGATGGAGACATAATGATAGGCTGGCAGGTAGCTGTTAAAGAAACTGAAACTACAGAAGGCATCTTGAATCTTTGAAAATATTATCTACAATAAGAACAATTTGCAATTTAGTATTTAAAGGTTGACCCAAGATAGGTCTAACGTAAAATTAAGATAAGCAATGCTAGAAGGCCGTGTTCGTGATCTAATTACTACCACTATATTTTTGTGGGCTGAGCTGATGTATTGCAGAAATCTGGTTGACGTAATTCAACTACACTAAACTGGTTATCATAGTAAAATTGAAGAGATAATTAATCATTAAGTTATCAATTCCCACATTCAGTTCTTACTGTGTCCAACGAAGAGGCCATGAAACTTTGGTTGATACCTATTCTTATCTTCAACGAAAATGAAGACTAGACCTCAGAGACTTCAATGTGTAAGCCGTATCAAACAAGTCCCTCCTTAATTTCTACCAGTGATCTTACCGTGACATCAAACCTTGCATCTGCTACTTCGGTTGATTTTATAACTCATTTTTTCCTATCAATCATGTCAGGGCAATGTGTGCTGTGGGTATCTTCATAATCCTTTTCTCAAGATATAATACTAATTATTTGTTTTCAAATATTTTAGACAATATTAGGCCTGAAGCTCTCTATTGGCAGGAATCTGCCTTGTGCTTACTATTATAGGACCCTAGTTCCGATTCGTATTTCCCCACCTCAAGCACAATTACCAGATGCCCTTGGAAGTATCGATGCCCATACATCTCAATATCTGACTACATTAACACCATCAAGTTGGTTGTGTGGTGAGTGCTAATGACCATACTAGAGTGTGTTCCTCGTTTATTCTCAGCATAATGATTAAAATCACCCTTACTGCAACAAGTTATACATTTATGTCAATCACAAAATTTTACATATCTCATGGAAAAAAACTACTGAACTAAAAAAGCTATTGGTCATGTTGAATTCTGAATCTTTCTACATTTCTACATGTGTAAAAGGTGGTGGAGATGATTTACATCCAACACCTACCTCACAACTGTAGACATTTACTCTTGCTTCTCTTAACTCCCCCTTTGTACCCAATCCTCAACTATAGTTCATGCTTATGTAGGTTCATTCTCTTATCTTTGTTTCCGGTGGCACGTATTTAAAATTCAACTCAGCTGAAATTCACTCATATCTCTTGGAAATGGACCTTTTCTAATTTATTTAAAAGCATAATTTATTTCTTGATGGGATGAAACCACAATGAATACTGATGGACCTCAAAAGCATCTCTTAGACGCAAGACATTATATCTTGAATTCTTCAGTCCTGTGACCAGTTAATTTCTGTGTACTGTGTATCATATTGGTCCTGTCAGGGTGCCTGCAAAATGGAATCTAAACTCCCCTTCATGCATACAAAAATTAGAGCACACTGTGAAGGTTCATCTAATACCGTCTTAGTGTTCCACCTGAACATGATACCTTAACCTTTTCTTCCTCTCATTCGTTTGAGTTTGTACTAACATAAGTTTGGTTTAAACAGCATTGTGTTACTTGAGTTGTGTAGCTTCGTTGTTTCTCCATCAAGATGTTTTCTTGAACTTTGAATAGGGTGATGTTCTTCTGTGTACTCTATATCTCTTATTTACCCTTCACTTTTATGATTTTGCTTTGTCCTCCCTATTCGCTGAAGGGTAGTGGCATCTAAGTTCCATCAGTTCTCTTCTCATCATTTCTTAACCTTTTCTTTTGGTCGTATATCACAACATTACTCGTATGTCAAATAAAACTATAAGGGTTGTGATTATACCTTCTTAATCTTTTCATTGTACCCTCCATTTACTTCTCTTCTTCTTTTAAATCTTAGGCCATTCATAAGTTTTAAAGTTTTAGCTCTGCGTCATATATTTTCATGTTGATCCTCTTCACATGTTCAACGAGATAGAACAGGCTCCAGGAATTGCTATTATCTCACTTATAATTCAGGAACGATTCCTGTACGCAGCAGCAGTAGATCACCTGGGCTTCATGTTACTATAACTTGTTTCGGTTAGCAGCATTATATTTTTTTTAATCTGAATATTTAGAATCCATTTGTTTGAAATTCTAAACAGGTTGTTGGAGTCACAGGACTGATCCTAACAAAACTTGATGGCTCTGCACGAGGAGGATGTGTGGTAATGGCACAAACTTTCTTACTTGCTATATTTGGACTCAGGTTTCATGTCATGGCAATTCACAACTTCAGACTACTCTTAATACTGATGAATGCTCTAGAAAAATTCCAAGTTCTTAATCTTTTCTTTTCCAAAAAACATGTGGTTTATAATGCAGGTAAGTGTGGTAGATGAATTGGGAATCCCTGTAAAATTTGTGGGTGTTGGTGAAGGAGTTGATGACCTTCAGCCGTTTGATGCGGAAGCATTTGTCAATGCCATCTTTGCTTGAGACACGATGTATTTTGTTTGAAGATCATTAACAAGCAAACCAGTCCACCAAATTCCTACGACTTCTGCGACTCCATAACAGTCACATTGTGAGAGACTCCATAACAGTCACATTGTGAGAGATCGAAAGAAACCCCATTTGTTCCCGAGCTCAGAGGATGATGATTCAACATTCGCACACTACATATGGTTCATGAAGAATGAATCAACAAACCAACCTGATCGGTCCTAGTAGAGTGACGACGAGCAGAGTAAACCATTGGTAGTTGATTATAAATCTGTGACGGAAGCAATATTTGGCTGTTCTACTTGTTCATAGCAAACAATTTTACCCTTTTCCTAAAATCAAAATTCAGCATGTGTAACAACTTTCATCTGTTACCTTGTTCTTGCGTGATAATTCTTCCTCCAATTTCCTCTTTTTTTAATCATAACTTTTGCGCAGCTCGAATTAGATTAGGATTTCACAACAAAGTGTGTTTAGCTTCGAATTGACCCATAACTAAACATAAGATGGAACACGAGGTCCAGATGTGCTTAAAATGCATGCAGCGCAACATTCAGCAATGCTTCAACTCCCCGGCCACTGAGAGGTGAGGGTGAACCTGAAATGAGTTGGTCTGCATATGTACGAGGAACTACGCTCATGACCACAGAGAAGACGGTGTATATTTTTTTCCCCATTTATTTTTCAATTTATATTAAGTAGCAATTTACACGTGCTTAATAGTATTTTTTATAAAGTAAAAACTCTGATGTAGTCTGCCTTGAACCTGAGGTACACGGAAGTTGGTATGTTTACAAACGACAACTCCAACTCTCTCATTATAATATTATATACTAGTAATTTTTACGTGCGATGCACGTTTTGATAAAAAGTTGGAGTTGAACGTGCGATACATGTAAGTCGGTAGTAATCAGCACTTAATGAATGCCTTAAACTTTAAAAAATTGGAGTTGAACGGCCACTGGAGAAACCTTAAATTGTACGTACGATAATGTGTTACGAAATATATTTGAAGTTGCACGTGTACGTATTTGCTTTGTGACAAAAAAAAAAATAAAAATTATTTATTTGGTGAAGGAAAAAACTTTGATTTACACGCGTGATCCGCGTGTTAATAAATAGAGTTAGAGTTAGAGTTGATACGTGCAGCGTATGTGTTTCATCTGTGACAAAAAATATTAAAAAATTGTTTAATTAGTTACATACTCAAAGTGACAAAGTGACAAAGCTCTCCCATTAATAATAGTCAGTAGATTAGAGATTAGAGATCAGAGATTAACTTATCCGCTGATCTTTACACAATATAGTTGGGCCTGTTCTGGGCCAAACCCATGAAAAGGCCTTAATAACTCTGTCGGCCGAGCTAAGTTGGGAACAGTTGGCAATTAGCTGGCCCATCTAGAAAGAGCCGGAAAGGGGCCTCGTGTTACTACATAATCACACGTGCCCTCTCCGCATAATTCTTATCCCGTGTCTTTACGTGGTGCAGCATCCGCCATCCCTTTTATTTGCAGCAATTTTAAGGGTTAGGATTTACCCTAGTCCCTATATAATCTAACAGTTGGGTTAAGCTCCTCCTATCTCTCAGCCTCTTTCTCCCAAACTTCATACCTAGATCTGAGCCCTACCAAGAAGCTGCTGCTGCTTCCCCTTCATGTTCCTCTGGGAAGTTGGGGATTGGAGATGAAGTTTGATGGTGATGCGGATCCGAGAAGTTGGGGATTGGAGATGCACTCCGCCTGTTTGATAGAATGCTCAATTCCAACCCGAAACCTTCTATCTCCTCACTGGTCTCGTTTGGATTCGGAACAACAACTCAACATATTCCAACAACTAACTTGCTCTCATCAAGGGCTTCTGCGAGATTGGGTAGAACTTCATCGAGGCATACCCTTATCCAATGTGTTGTTCATGACAATACCCTTATCCACGGTTATTCGTTCAAGATCGGTGATAAGCATTCATTAGAATTGTCAAAGATATGATATTTGTCTCGTAGCAGTACGTTGATCAATTTTCTTTGCAAGCATGGAGAAACTGATGAAGCACACAAGTTATTCGATCTCATGGATGAAAGATCTGTAAAACCTTGTTCAATTTCTCTTTGCCAATCGGCTCATTGAGAACAACTACAGCTCATTTATTTTCAACGAATATCATTATATATTTTACTCTTATCAAGGGCCTTCTGCGAAATTATAAGAACAAAAGAAAATTTAAGGTTGTGTGTATGAAGATCGTTTTGTGTATAACTATGTAATAATGTGTTGCTTTTGCATGAATCAATCAATTATTAAAACTGTATCTCCCTAGACGAAGTGTGTTTTCCTGTAGTAAAATTTGTTGTGTAGGCGAACTGGGTCTCCCTTTAAGGTGAAGGAGCTGATGACCTTCACTTATTCCACCATTTGATGGAGAAGAATTTGATAGTGCCATCTTTGCTTGAATAACAAGAAGAATTTGTGTGATCATTTGCGCAGCAAGCAGGTCCAATAATTTTTTCTCAACTTTTGCAACTCCATCAAACATTGCAAAGATTGAAAGATCCCCACGGTTCGTTCACAAGCTTATATCTAAAAGACGGTGTCATTATTGTTTATTCAAACTTAATAGAGGCATAGCAATGAAGGAAAATTAACAAATCACAGGATCGATGTACTTATAAGCATTTACAGCGTGAACATCAGTATTCAAAATATAGCTAACGAGGTTGCTCACTGTTTTATTGATGAGAAATAACGAAAGAAAATACAGAAGAGTTTATGCTTTTTGCCGTGAGTTGATGTGTCATGTTTCTGCCACTGCCAGTGTCATCATCTACTATTTAATGAGAAATAAGAACAGTTTCTGCTTCTATGTTCAAAGAAAACACACATTAGAAGGAGAATCTAGCTCCCAGTTATCTGATGAGAATTTTTTTTTTTGAGGTAAAAGGTGGAATAAAGCCATCCTGTTTCATTAATAAGTAGTTAATAAAACAATCCCGGTGTGCCAGAAATGATACAAAAGTACATAATAGGAAATACAAAATAGAGCAGTAAATAAAACATAAATCCCCAACAGAACCCTGGGGGTGGGTCGAGTCCTCAAAATAAAACCAAAAGAACAGTAGCATCGAGTGCAGCTAGTGACTCTCCCGCCTCTCAATCCAATGTCGGCCCGAACTTTACCTCCTCATCATCGAAGTCCTCCACCTGGAAGACTCTAGTAATCATTCCTCTTGCCCCTATGGCGGCAGCTGTAGCCCATAAGAAAATAAGATGCATGATATGAGTAAGGTTACCAAAAATACTATTACATGAAGCACGAAAGTAAAAATTGTTTCTGTCTAGCCATAAAACCCATGTTGTAGCCGCAATGGTCATGTACCACGTCACCTTCATTTCATGACGCACCGTTGCGAATTTGTGGCCAACCCGCAGGTCCTCATAATCGCTGGGGTATTCACTTGTTCCTAAGGCTCGTAAAACCTCTATCATAGTCGTCTTACTCCTTGGACAATGAATAAAAAGGTGGTTTAAATTCTCCGTGTGCATGTTGCAGAATCCACAGTTGGTCACAATCTGGGGTTGTTTTTTGGCCAGATTTTCTCTGGTGAGGATTGCGTTGTTGAGCACTAGCCAAAGAAAGACTTTAAGTGGTGTTTTCACCTTCCATAATACCTGTGCCCAGCTGGGTCTGCATCCCCGAAAGTGAATCCGATGATACAGGGATCTTACAGTGAATGTACCTTTGGGCTCAAGTCCCCATCACATCTGATCTGGGCCTTGGACGCATCTTGCCCCTGTCCGTGTGATGTGTGCTTGTAGTTCGACCAGTTGCTGATGTAACCTTGAGTTGAGAGCTCCACGAAATTTAGGCTTCCACTTTCCCCTCTTCCAAGCCTCGGCAACTGAAATATTTGGTCGACTCGTCTTGTCATACAATTCGGTGAAAGTTTCCTTCAATGAATGTGCACCGCACCATTTGTCCCACCAAAACCTGGTGGACCGCCCATTACCGATAGTTGACGTAACTGACGAATTGAATGGTCCGCTAGCGTTGGTAATTCCTTTCCAGAACCGTGAGACTGTAGACCCTACTCGGAAGCCCAGACTTCTCGTGCCTTTTCCTCACAGGTATGGCTGAATGAAATCCTGCCAACCTTCCCCGCTGTGGTGAAAAACCTTCCACCACCACTTCCCTAAAAGGGCAAGATTCATATCTCTAAGGTCGATAATGCCTAGCCCTCCGTGCTTCTTCTTCATGCAAGCGATATTCCACTTGATCAGGTGGTAACCCCCCCTATTCGACTCGGCCCCTTTCCAAAGGAATCGTTTTCGGATTCGGTCGATCCGTTGGATAACCCACTTAGGGAGCTCAAAAAATGATATGTAGTAGATGGGTAGATTAAATAGTACTGAATTGATGAGTACTACTCTACCTCCTAGCGAAAGCGATTTTCCTTTCCATCCCGCTAGTCTATCCTCCACCCTGTCAATTATAGGCAGCCAATCTGACTTAGTTAGTTTCCCTGGCCTGAGTGGAAGCCCTAAGTATTTGATTGGAAACTCACTCCCCACACAATTTAAAATGGTTGCATGTTCTCGCGCTGCTTCGTCGGAGAGTGTGATGGGAATTAGTGCACTCTTGTGGAAATTTATCCTGAGACCTGACCAGGCTTCAAAACAGTAGAGGGCTCCCTTGAAGCAAACTGTTTCTGATCGGTTTCCATTTCCAAAGAGTAAGGTGTCATCAGCGTACTGGAGAATCGTACACCCTTGGTTGGATCTGCTGCTGGCCACAGGTTTAATCCAGCCCCTTTTCTGGCAATTTTCTAACATACCCCTAAGCACATCTGTTACGATTGTGAATAGCAGTGGGGATAACGGATCCCCTTGCCGGAGTCCTTTCTTGCAAGGAAAAGGCGGCCCTGGCCTCCCATTCACTGAAACAACCGTTTTACTCGTAAGTAAGCACTGTTTGATCCATCTAACCCATTTATCCCCGAAGCCTCTCCCTCTGAGAGCTTCTAGCACACACTCCCAATCGACAGAGTCGTATGCCTTCTTAAAATCCAGTTTGAGGAGGAAGTTCTTAGAATTGTTCTTATGGCAGTGGTGGATGACTTGTTCCGCAGTGGTCACACAATCTAAGATACATCTGCCCTTGATGAAGCCTGTCTAGGTCTTGCTGATTACATTATCCATAATACTTCCCAGGCGTATGGCCAAGACCTTTGTGATGATTTTTACCCCCACGCGCTTAGATTCCTCCTGTTTAGGTATCAGGACCACTTCCGCGAAATTGAACATGCCCAATCTGAGATTGTTATGGAAAAATTTCTCCATCACTGCCATAATGTCCCCTTTGATTTCTTCCCAGAACACCTAGAAGAACATCATTGGAAAGTCGTCTGGCCCCGGAGACTTGTCTGCTCCCATTTGGTTGATGGCCTTTTTCACTTCCATTTCCGAAAAAGGTGCCTCTAAAGAGGAGAAAATTTGCGTTGACTCATTCTGCTCCCATTTGGTCGGGTAGTTGTTAAGGGAGGATTACTGGCAGGAATACCCACCACTTAACAACTACCCGACATATAGAATGGTGATTACAATATGCTCATTTGATCGAATTTCTCGAAGGATAAGGTAGGCTAAACAGAATGATGAGTTGGGTATTCCTGTTCATATTCATTGTAGTCATAGTTCAGCCTCTTGCCCTTCCGTATGTCTCTGTTTGCGACCAGGACTCGGCACTCTCCGGCAACATTGTATCTCACACATTTCAGATTCTGCTTCTTCCCATCCCTGAACCAAAACCAAACCAACAAACATTATCAGCATTGCATTCTGCTACCTTACTTTTGTCATAATTTCATTTTAGAAAGGTGAAGTTGAGCTTACGAAGTGTGGTTATTGATTCTATTTATAAATCTGGCGATGTTGATGTGCTTATATGGGCAGATAACAAGACTCTTGGAAAGGGTTTTCGCAGAGAATAGAGTCATCATTTGTGAAGTAATGGTTTCTACTTACAAGTTTGCCTCATATCAGTGTGTGAGAACAAAGATTGACAAGACTTGTGAAGTAAGGGGTGAGAAAACAAATGAGTCGAAGATGACAGACGGAAGGGGACACACACTAGAGGAGGGCATGCATATTCCTTTGATGAAGCGGAGCCTTATATCCATGAGAACTCTAGAAGTTCAGGACTGCAGGTACACAGATTCATGTGGAGTTCGATCAGTTTGGAAAAGTTATCGTGAGGTGATGAAGGGTAAGAGGGGGATTGAGCAGGGCCAGCACAACCTCTACTAGCTTTGGAGGAACAGAAAAACTTGCACAAGTATTTCGAAGCCCATTATTCCAAAAGCAACATCTAGTATGCCGTCACTAGAATCATCTAAGCGAGACTGCGTCGTTCGAATATCGTCGGAAGGTGGAAAGAGCCTTGAGATAGGTGGAGCTTGTTTGGAGGGTGGCACCTCCATGATTACATCTACTGGGGTGTGCCCTTGAGGGGGGCATACAGCGGGAGAAAAACATGTGGAGATAGATTCAACTAGTAAAGGAAGTCATCGAAACTTATTTGCAAGAAGAGAAGAAAGAGTCTAGAAAATTTTAAATCACACGGGTGTGGATTCATGAGTATGCAATCCAAGGTGGAGATTGTTGGGTTTATGTCGTGCATACTAGGTTGGATAAGAAGACGATGAGACAATGGAGGAATCGAGACGATCAGAGACGGAGTGGAAGCAAGGGAAACAGTCAGCAGCAGTAGCAGCAGGTGAAGTTGCGGTCGATCGCCCTACTATGCAGAAATTCTCGATAGGGGGACGGTCGACCGACCTTGTGGTGCGGTCGATCGAACGCGACACTGATGGATTATTTGGGAGCAGAATAGGACAGTAAAAGAGTGTGAGCCGTCTCAAGGATGTGACGATGCTTGCATTCGGCTACACCATCTGCTCATGTGTGTGAGGGCAAGATTGCTGAAAAAAGGTACCGTGAGACTGAAGGATCGATCTCATAGTGGTGGAAGTGTACTCACGTGCACCGTCCGATCGAAAAGTCTTAATGCGCACACCGAACTGAGTGTGAATCATAGTTATAAAGAACTGGTAAATATCAGGTATCTCAGATCGCTGACGCATAAGAAAAACTCATGTATGTCTAGTGAAGTCATCGATGAAGGCAACATAATAGAGATTGCCTTTTCACTACAGTACGAGAGAGGGTCCCCATATGTCAGAATGAACAAGTTGAAAAAGACGAGTGGTTTCAGAAGTTCTTTTGTGACTAAAGGGTAGGGCAATGTGTTTGGCCAAATGACAACCCTGACAATCAGATAAATATTTAAAAGTGAGAGAACCAAGGGCACCACTGCGAGCTATAGTTTGGAGTCGTGATGCGCTAATATGACCTAAATGTCTGTGCCACAGATCAGCATCAGAGGAAACAATACCAGCAAAACTAGAAGGAGGGTGATGTGCACGAAGAAAATCTAAATAATATAGATGACCCTGACGACTAGCACGTCTAAACTCCTCACCGGTGGAGGAATCAGTAATAGAACAACCTAAAGAGTCAAAAGTAACGATAAGACCACTATCGCAAAATGCACTAATAGAAATAAAGTTTATTGATAAATGAGGAGCATAAAGAACATATGGTAATGTGAGAGTGGGAGAGCTAATTATTCCTGAGTGTGTAATAAGAAGTGGTGAGCCATCAGCTGTGTAGAGATGGAGAGTGAGAGGACAATGCTGTGCAGGTGGTGAATAGCGTCTAATTACTAGTGATATGATGTGATGCATCAGAATCTAAAATTCAGAACGAATTCATACCGGGAGTGGCAGAAAGTGCAGGAGCAGAGGAGCCAGCATTGATAGACTGGCCCATGAGCTGTAGTTCTAGCTGAGTGAGGCATTGCTGAAGATTAGCCCAATCAGCAGGAGACGGCAAGGCTGGAGTGACGGGCATGACTGAGGATGTGAAGGACGACGCACTGTGAGGGCTGCTGCGACTGAGAGCACAAGGTGGAGGGAGATGCTGCTGGTGTCTGAATCGGGGTAGGAAGCAGAACGGTGCTACCGGTATCGGAAGTAGAGGTGAGGTAGGGTGAGCAATGATGTTAGGAGAAGGTAGGAGGCCAAAGGCAGACTGAAAGTGGCGCTGCTGTTGTTTGAATTTGGAAGAGGAACGAGAGGCGGTTACATCGGGGAAGTCAGTGGAGGTGGAAATATGTGGGAGAGACTGAGATTCCATCAAATAGTACAACCTGTATATAATAATAATAATAATAATAATAATAATAATAATAATAATAATAATAATAATAATAATAATAATAATAATAATAATAATAATAATAATAATAATAATTTTTTCGGATTTTTTTTTGAACAGAGAAAAAAATAGGGTTGTGGATTTGTGGGTTTCGGGTAGCAGAAGGAAAGGAAAGAAGAAATTAGGTTTTTCAGAGATTTTGTGTTGGGGGGGGATGAAGTGGCAGCGATGAGGAGAAGGAGGAGGTTCGGGGTGTGCTGCGATCGGTGGTGGCAGCGCAGCTTGGAGGGAGAAGCAGTCATAGGTTCAGAGAGATTGAGGGTTTCGGGATAGGGTTTCATCATCCCCGATGGTGATGCACGAGAGGAAGACAATCGATCTGGAGCAGTGGCAACGAATCTCGTGGGTGTGGGAGAGGTAGGTGGGGGTCTTCTTCTTCTTGATATTGCAGGGTGGAGCAGTTGAGGAATTCGATGCTGGATGTTGTAGTTTTTTTTTTAAAAATTTTTTTTTTTAAGATCTAGGGTTTTGGGAATAAATTTGTATAACTTGGCTGTTGGAATTTGAGAATTTTTGTACAGGAAATTTAAGAAGAAAAAATTTGGATAATTGGCTCTGATACCATGTTAAAATAAATTAGAGAGATTAAAACAATACTGAATATTGAATTGAGTTCAACCAAGTACAATACCACTTATATATAGGAGGAGAACAAATATCAAAACAACTCTAAAACCAACATGGGACTATAATAATATCTAACAAGATTCAATCATTTGAGTTCTCGAAAACACTAAGTTCCATCAGGTGTACAAACAGGGAGAAACTGGTTTACTTAGCCAATAATACCTTAACTAAGACCGGATCCATTCCATCTTTGGAAAATCATAACTCTCAACCTATAAACTGGAATTACAAAATTTCAGTTGGGTTAGAAAGTTATGACTCCCTACTACAAGTCTCTAGTTGGTCAATTTCCCAAATTCTTAACGAATAATTCCAGAATTAAACATCTTTACAGACTAGTCAATCTGAACTAGGTTGAACTTGGTCTACTTTGAAATTCAATAATAAATCAAGCTTAAGTCCAATGCTCATGAAATTTGAGATTCTTAATCTACACATATACTATTTTATTGTATCCAAAATTCATATTCAGATTCATCTCACACAATGAGTTATGACCCTTCAAACATAGCATACAATTTCAGCCACTCCTTCAACAGGGTTTTTGGGACTGTATACGGTTTATTGTTGAAACCTCATCAAATAATCTCTAAAAATTCTAAAATTTGAGATTCATCAAATAGACTCATACCAAAAGCTACTCCCAAAATTTCATAGCAATATCATAAACATAAAAGGAGTTGTGGCCATGTGAACTTCTTTCAAAAAACAGTCAGCTGCAGTTTCCATATCCAGACCAGTCACTTTCTACAATTTCTTTGAGGTATCAAACGTCCTCGACAAATTACGAAATTTAAAACTATAGTTTTAGACATATACAAGAGTGTCTAAAAAATTTCCATCTCAAAATACTCATCCTACATTGAGTTACAAGGTCGGAAAGACCCAGCCAAAATCCACACAGCAGCAGCAATTTCGGCTGCTCTCTGCCCAGATTTGGACCAATTGTTTGGACTACTAAATTGCTTCCAAATATTATGAAAAAAATCATGGATACTCTACATACATAGAAGAATAAATTCCAAAGTTTGAGCTCATAATTTCGAGCCATTTGAGAGCAATAAATTCTCAAACACTCCTATTTACACATGTTCTTTACCAAAAGCATCATGAAAGGAGGTATTCTACCATACCACTATCTTCTTCTTAGCATGCCATTTACATACATCAAAATCAAAATTTCTCCAACCACTTTCACATGCTAAAATTCACATATGCAAAAGAAATCAAAACTAGAGTTAGAGTATCACCCACTTGTTGCAAGAAGACTTTAGTAGCTTTAGCTAGCTCCTTCTCCTCCTTCTCTCAATCTCTTCTTCACCTCCAAAGCTCCAAGAACCCATAAAATCAAAAAAAACCCTCTTTCTTTTCATTCTTTAGAATTGGGAGAGGGGGAAGAAGATGAAGTAGAAGAAGATGGATATGGAGTTTTTGGGTGAAAGATTGAGATTGGAGATGGAGAATTGAACTTGGCCATGGAGATTTGGGGTTGGGGTTTGCTGCCGAAATTGGAGTGGAAGGAAGAGAGAGAAAGAGGTCAGTGGGGAATAGGGGAAGAGAAAGGGAGTGGGGGATTTTATAGGATTTGATGTGTATCTTATACACCCTTAGAATACTATGTATCTATACACACTCCAATTATACATGTGTATGTATTTGTACAATGCACTTCAATACAATTCAATTACATATTAATACAGATATATATAAATATAAATATATACATATACATATATATATAAAATGCATACAAGTATCCGTACATATATATCATATACGACCCAATCAAGGTATAAATACATCCATATATGTATATGTACCTCCATTTACAAATAAAACATTTATTTGTAAAATAAAATATAAGAATATATGTAAAAAAATATTATTTTTCCAAAGATTGTCTCGTTTAAATAATCGGGACAATACTCACAATTTAATTGAGAAGATACCCTGAATATACATTGTCGGTTTCAGAATAACTAATATATTTGAAATCTCTCAATTAAAATCAATTATTATTAGAAAAATACATAACCACGTGCAATTCTCAACTGTGCACGGATTACAATGCAAAAAATAGTCATATGCTATTTTGCTGCAGTTTCCTCGAGATTGCCATTCCCGAATAATAGTGTATCGTCTGCATATTGGAGGATAGAACATCCTTGGTGATTGTTTCCACTTGCCCCTGGCTTTGTCCAGCCGACCTTACTGCAGTTATCCATCATGGTCTTCAACACATCTACCACAATAGTGAAAATGAGGGGGGAGAAGGGATCGCCTTGTCTAAGGTCCCATTTACACGAGAAAGGGTGACCCAGGATCCCGTTTACTAATATAGTCGTTTTGCTGGTGGAGAGGCATGTATGGATCCATCTGATCCATCTAGTCCCAAATCCCAGCTAGCGCTTCCAGGAGGCAATTCCATTCGATCGAGTCGTAAGCTTTCTCAAAGTCCAATTTCAGGAGGTAGCTCTTTGCATTGGACGTGTGGCATTGATGGATGGTTTCTTCAGTCGTGGCCATACTGTCTTGAATACACCTTCCTTTAATGAACCCTGTCTGCTCCTAACCAATGAGTCTGTCCATCACCTTATCCAACCTATTCGCTAGGGTCTTGGTAATAATCTTAACTGAGCAGTTGAGGAGACCGATAGGCCGAAATCTACCACCTGCAATTGGTCCTCTTTCTTGGGAATCAACACCACCTTAGCTAAATTCATTCTCCCCAAATTAAGCTTATGGTCATAGAAGTCAGTGAACAACTTTATCAGGTCGTCCTTGATTTCCTCTCAGAACACCTGGTAGAAAAGGGCAGGGAATCCGTCCGGACCTGGGGCTTTGTCCATTCCGAGTTGTTGTACCGTCTCCCAAACTTCCTTTTCCATAAACGGAACTTCAAAGGGTTGAAGCCTAGGGACAGGATCATTCGTGGGCCCATGCCAAAAATTGCTTTGGAGAGGGACTCTTCACTCCGCCTTCTGACAAAAAAGACTTTTGAAGTGGGATTGGAACGCCACCCTGATATCTTCGTCCCCTTGTATCTCTCCAGACTCCGACCATATCGAATGGATGAGATTAGATCTACGCCGGACACTGGCAACACGGTGGAAAAAAGCCGTATTCGCATCTCCTTCTTTGAACCACGAGATTCTGGATCGCTGTTGCCATTTGAGTTCTTCAAGTCTATACAGTTGGTGAATTTCTTCGCGAAGCTGAAGCAACCTATTCCGCTCCTCCTGTACCAGGCTCCTAGTTTCCTCCGTCTTTTCTAGCTCCTCAATACCTTCAAGCAGGGAGTCTTTAGCTCTCCAGATTAGCGCAAATCTGGTTCGGTTCCATTTTCTGAGTTTGGCCCGCAGTCTTCTAACTTTTTCGCACCAGATTGCGGTTGCTTCAGTTCCTCTAGTAGAGCGGGACCAATTCTCGTTAACCATGTGATGGAAACCATTGATTTTCAACCACACTTTCTCAAATCTGAACTTGGGTGCTTTCCTGGGCTGCATTACTCCTGACGATAGAATAATAGGGACGTGATGCGAGGTTGGTTTGGGAAGAGCTTTGGCCTAAGCTAAAAGGAATTTGGCCTTCTAGTCTACAGAGACCAAGACCCTATCAAGCTTAGCTAAAATGGGCACCGCTTGCATATTTGACCTGGTGAAAAGTCTATTATTAATGGGAATATCAACCATTTCCAGTTCGGCGGTAACCTCATTAAAATTTTCCCTATCTACGTTGCTAGATCCTCTGCCCTTGTGTTCTGAGGCAAACCTGGTGATGTTGAAATCTCCCCCCATGACCGACGGGTACGGCCACCTAGTGTAAATGGCTCGTAGTTCATTCCAGAATTCCACTCTAGTCGTAGAAGTGCGGACCATACACCACCGAAATAGATTGGGTCCACCCATCTGACTTACGTTGGAGCAGGACTGACAACGAGAAATGCCCTTGGACTTCATCTAGATAGACATAGACCTCGGGGTTGTAACCTAAGGCGATACCCCCAGATGCCCCAAGAGACGGGCAAATTTTCCATTCAGAAATGTGATACCCCCCCAGCCTACTAAGTTTAGAAACATGTGTGAGTTTGGCCTCCTATAGACCAACAACGTTCACTTTCGATCTAGCGATGACCTTCCTTAACCATTTCCCATTTGCCTCGCCTACCCAAGCTCCTAATGTTCCAGAAGAGAGCTTCCATTACTAAACGTTAACTATGGGATCATGACTTGTCTTCGCAAATGATGCCAAAATAAGGCACACTCTCTCGCTCTCCCACCCTCTAATTTTGTTAAGGAGGAAAGCGTTCCTATCAGTATTGCAAACCGCAAGACAACAGATTTTGGCTAGACTAAAAATCTCAGTATCAGTCATGAAATTAAATATGGAAGTGAGGAAGGAACATATACCGCTGTCGCTTGTCTTAGCCGATTTAGCCGCTGCAGCAATTTCTAAATAGTCGTCTAAGGACTCCTCAATAGCCCTCTTAGCGACTTTCTGAACCCTAAAACCTGTACCGCCTTTAGTCGAGACTGGAGCCATTGGTTGCGAGGGAGGGAATGTGGAGGGTACAAATTCCGGGGAGATACCCGTTGGATCGTCAGTCAGTCCCTCAGAATCAATCGACTCTCCTTCCGAATAAACATAGTCATCTTCGAGATTTAGTCTATCATCTCGATCGTCTTCATCTAGGCCAAGCGGTGAGATGGGGATACAATTAATTGGGCTTATGCATATGGGCCCTGATATGGGTCAGATGACGTGGCTCCTCCTGGGCCACAGGATCCCTTCAAAAGGCGTTCACCACCAGATCATTCGGGTCCGCCACGTCAGCCTGGAAACCACCCAGGCTTCTGCCACGTCAGCCCTATACCACTTGGGCTTCTGCCACGTCAGGCCCACGGGCAACCGGGTCTAGACCCGGCCCAAAACGGGTCGAGACCCGTTTGGATTTTTCTATAAATACCAGGCCCCCTACCCCTTCCAAAGGTAATTAATCTTTCCCCTCTCAAACCCTAGTTACTGTTATTCTCCTTCAGTGACTGACTAGATCGTCGGAAGGCCTACCACCGGGACCAATCTCGGTGTTTCGAGGCGAGTGCAGGTACACGAGACTCCCGGATCCGAACTTCTAGATCTGAGCCGAGCATTCGATCTCCACCTCACTCCCGCCTACTCCCAAGCCATTCCCCCGGCCGAGGGTCGGGCGTACCATCCGTACCGAAGCTTCTGCAAAAATACAAATCGAGAAGAACTCACACCTGGTGCAGCCACCCCCAAAAACAAACCGCATCAGGTTGGCGCCGTCTATGGGAAATGAGTGCGGACGCCGCCCCGAGCTCAGCCATCAACGGTATCCCGTCAATCCAAGCTCATATGGAACCCAAGGCCAGGAGAGCTGTCACCTCTACGCGTCGCCAGGACGTCCTTCCTCAGGACGTCCCCTCCGACACTTATGGAACCAACAATCCGGGTATTAGCCTCAGCCACCAGTCGGGTGCCTCTCGTTCGGTCATACCCGACCTGCGCGGAGTCATCCAGAATCGACAGACAAGCCGGACAAGGGGAGGGTCCGCTTCCAACTTGGTCCCGAACCATCCCAGACCTCCGCTCCAGGGCGGGAGCCGGCACTCAGCCGCATCGGCCAGAGGCCGCCGGCCCAATGTAACCAGGCTGAACGAGCTTCGGTCACCCACCATGAGTTCCAAGACTTCTGGAAAGAGATCATGGAGGCTATCTGGGGGACCCTCGTTGACGAGATGCTCCACCGCTCTCACTCGCGTTCGGATGTCGAGGCCAGCGCGTCCCGCGGCCCGACAGTCCGCCGAAGTATGATGATGACGTCCTAAAATGCCTCCAAGAAATGGAAGACCGCCTCGACCACTTCGACGACGGCGGCCCGAGGCCAGCTCAGGGCCACAGGCCACCCGACCCCCTTTCTCCACCGCAATCCTGCTGGCGAAAATACCCCAAAATTTCTGTCCACCACAATTCGAGACTTATGACGGTGAGGGTGATCCTGCTGATCACATGGAGGGCTTCAAGACCCTCATGATGATTCACAGTGCATCGGATCCCCTTCTGTACCGTGCCTTCCCCGCCACCCTCCGGGGTCCGGCTCGGGAATGGTTCCCCACCCACTTCGTAACCAGCAGGAAAGCCGACAAGACGAACGCGTCCCTGCTGGGCCTCTGACAGAAGGAAGGGGAGTCGCTCCAACTGTTCGTCCGAAGGTTCACCACAGAGGCGAGGTCGGTCTCCTCCCTCGATCCAGGGGTCGCCTCGGCAGCATTCCAGCACAACGTCAAGCAAGGTCAGCTGAAGGCTTCCCTGGCGAAGAAGCCTCTGATCGATTTCCCTGACCTCCTCAATCGGATCGAAAAGTACATTCGGGCCGAGGAGGCCCTGAATCTGGAGGAATCCAAAGAAGTTTCTGGAAAGGGAAAACGGAAGGCCGACGAGGCGGAGCCAGCAAAGAAGGTCCCAAAAGATGGGGGCATCACGAAAAGGGTCCCTCCGTTCCCCAGCTTCGAGAGGTACACTCCGCTGATGCAGAACGTATCAACTATCCTCTTAGCGATCGAAAACAGGGACCTCGTCCAATTCCCTCCTCGACCGACCAACAACAACAAAAAGATAGATCAGCGGTTCTACTGCCGCTTCCACCGAGACAACGGGCACGACATCGACCATTGTCGTGCCCTGAAGGACGAGATCGAGGCCCTAATCCAACGAGGGTACCTCTGGGAGTTCAAACGGGAAGACACCAGGGACCAAAGAGACACGAGGAACAGGAGGCCTTCTCATCCTCGAGCACTCAGACAGCGTCCCGAGCGGGACCCTGAGCCAGAAGAACCCGAGGGCCAAGACATCTTGCATTGCGTCCATGGAGGGCCCATGGGAGGGGAGTCCAACACTTCCTACAAGGCATTCGTCCGAGGGGTCAATGCCGTCCAGGGCCCCTCTCCCCCCAGGTCCAGCAACTCCCTGTTTCCTTCTCTAGGGAAGACCTAGAGGGAGTTCGGCTCCCGCACTGCAATGTGCTCATCATCAGCCTCAGCATGGCAAACTTCGAGGCCCGTCGGATCCTCGTGGACAACGGGAGCTCATTAAACATCCTCTTTCTGGAGGCATTCGAGAACCTAAGCTCTCCCGGGATAAGCTGAAGCCTGTCGGGTACACCCTGCACGATTCTCCAGCGTCCCGGTGCCAATCGAGGGGATCGTAACTTTAGATGTCACCGCCGGTACGACCCCTCACAGGCGGACCGAGTCGATGGACTTTATGGTTGTAAACGTCAAGGCAGCCTTCAATGCCATCCTCGACTGTCCTGAGCTTTGCTCCCTCCAGGTAGTTCCCTCAGCCTATCACCAAAAGCTGAAATTCCCCACCAGGTCAGGCATCGGAGTTGTCCAAGGGAACCAAGAAGTGGCACGATCGTGCTATATGACGGCAATCGGGGGCGGTGTGTTCCTCCTGGATGCCGTCGAGCTGTAGCCCGAAAGACGCCAGCCAGAACCTGAGCCGGCGGACGATTTAGAAGAAGTCTCGTTCGAGACAGTAGACGCGTCGAAGTGTTTCCGAGTGAGCTGCTCCCTTGCTCCCAACCTCAAATCTGCCCTGATCGACTGTATTCGCCACAATGTCAACCTCTTCGCTTGGAAGCCCTCGGATATGCCCGGCATCTCTGAAGACCTGATCATGCACAAACTCAGCGTGATCCCCGGCTCGAAGCCGATCGTCCAGAAGCGACGTAAGTTCGCCCCGGAGCGGAAGCAGGCGGTGAAAGCGGAGGTAGACAAACTCTTTTCCGTTTGTTTCATACAGGAGGTCAGCTATCCTGAGTGGCTGGCGAATGTCGTGATGGTCAGAAAGGCGAGCGGGAGCTAGAGGATCTGCATAGACTTTACCGATCTCAACAAGGCGTACCCCAAAGATCCGTTCCCTCTCCCCAGTATCGATGCTTTGATCGACGCTACATCGGGTCACGAGCTCCTTTCTTTCATGGATGCCTTCTCAGGCTACAACCAGATCCGAATGTTCCTTCCTGATATAGCCAAGACGTCCTTCGTCACGGACCAAGGTCTTTATTGCTGCCAGGTTATGCCCTTCGGGCTGAAGAACACCGACGCTACTTATCAGAGGCTCGTTAACCGAGTCTTCAAGGATCAGATTGGGAGCAACATGGAGGTGTACGTCGACAACATGCTCGTCAAAACCAAGCAGGGACAGGATCACGTCGCCGACCTGGAAGAGGCCTTCGGGGTCCTTCAGACCCACAATATGAGACTCAATCCGGTGAAGTGTGCGTTCGGCGTCTCCTCGGGGAAATTCCTCCGGTTCATCGTCATCCAGCGCGGCATCGAGGCGAACTCCGAAAAATCCAGGCCATAATAGACATGGCCCCTTCCAGAAACTTCAAAGAAGTCCAGAGGCTCACGGGAAGTCTGGCAACCATCGGCCATTTCCTCTCCAAGTCCGGAGAGAAGTCTCTCCCATTCTTCAAGGCTCTGCGCAGAACCGAAGGTTTTGAATGGGGCAGTCAGCAGCAGGAGGCGTTAGCTCAATTGAAAGAGTACCTCGCCAACCCTCCTCTCCTCAGCAAGCCCGAACCAGGTGAGCCCTTCTGGCTTTACCTTTTGGCTTCGAAAAATGTGCTCAACGCTGTCCTTGTTCGGAAAGAGGACGGAGTCCAAAAGCCTTTGTACTATTTGAGCAAGGTTCTGCTTGCCGCCGAGACCAGATATTCTAGAATGGAGAAGGTAGCATATGCCTTGGTCATGACTGCTTGGAAGCTCCGTCCCTATTTTCAGGTGCATTCGATTCAGGTGCTCACGGACCAGCCTCTGAAGGCCGTGCTCTACAAGCTCGAGAGCTCCAGACGATTGGTCAAATGGTCGATCGAGCTTAGTCGATACGCCTATCAGTCAAGGATGGCCATCAAAGGGCAGGACCTCGATGTGTTCATCACAGAATGCACCATCTCCGAGCAACCCAAAAGCAAAGAGGCCAACCAGACATGGGAAGTTTACGTCGATGGTTCCTCCTGCGAAGTGGGGAGTGGTGCGGGTATCATTCTGCGGGGTCCAAACAGTTTCCTCCTTCAATATTGTCTCTGCCTCAACTTTCTGGCCTCTAATAACGAGGCTGAGTACGAGGCCATGATCACCAGGCTCACCCTGGCGCATCGGGCCTACGCCAGACAGATCAGGGCCTTTAGTGACTCTCAGCTCGTGTTCAACCAAATCACCGGAGAGTACGAGGTCAGTAACGATCGGATGATCATGTACTTGGCCGTGGTCCAACGACTACTGGCGTCCTTCGACGAGTCGGCGGTCTTAAGGATCCCTAGGAGCAGAACGCCCAGGCCGATGCCCTGTCAAAGTTATCTTCCTCATCCTTCGAGGGCCTCAATCGCACCGTCCTAATTGAAGTACTCCTAAAGCCGAGTACTGACTTCCCCGAGACTCTCTGCATCGAAGACGAAGCTCATCCTGACGATTGGACCACTCCTATCAAGAAGTTCCTAATCAAGGGAGAGCTCCCCGAAGACCGAGCTGAAGCAAGACGGGTCAGGGTCCGTTCAGAAAGGTTCGCCATGATCAACGAGACCCTCCTCAAAAGATCATACACAACGACGGACGGAAGACCCTACCTCCGCTGTCTAACCGTCGATGAAGCAAAGTACACTCTCAAGGAGCTGCATGAGGGAATCGGCGGGTGCCATATAGGGAGCCGCTCGCTCGTGCGAAAGGCTTTGAATCACGGGTACTACTGGCCCACAATGCTACAGGATGCCCTCGCCCTGGTTAAGAAGTGTGGCCCCTGTCAACGGTTCTTCCCTGTGAAAAGGGCTCCGCAAGCGAACCTCCGTTCCCTAGCCAGTCCAACCCCCTTTGCGATGTGGAGGATGGATCTGGTAGGCCCATTTCCAAAGGCAACGGGGCAACGAAAGTTTCTCATAGTGAAAATCGACTACTTCACGAAGTGGATCGAAGCTGAGCCACTAGCCACGATCACCGAGTAGCAGACCCAGCAGTTTTTCTAGAAACACATCGTCTGCCGATTCGGGATCCCACAGGTGCTCACTACAGATAATGGGACTTAATTCGCGGGTAAACATTTCTGAAGATTCTCCGAAGATCTCGGGATCCAGCAACGTTTTTCTTCGGTGTGCCACCCGCAATCAAATGGTCAGACCGAGAACGCGAACCGCCAAATCCTTGACAGTCTCAAGAAACGACTTGATAACTCTTCCAAGGGGTTATGGGTCGATGAGCTGCCAAGAATTCTCTGGGACCACTAAACGACAAAGAGAATCCCCACGGGAGAATCGCCATTCAATCTAACATACGGCGCGGAGGCCGTTATCCCCCTGGAGATCGGGATCCCTTTGCCCCAGATCATGACCTTCGATGAAGCAAGCAACTTGGCACAGCTACGTGCCGACCTGGATCTCTTAGACGAGGTCAGGGAGAAGTCCGCCATCCGAAGGAACACCTACCAGCAGAGGATCGAGAGGTTCTACAACAAAAAGGTGCGTCCCACCGACATCAAGCTCGGGGACCTCATCCTCCGGAAGCTAGCGGTATCCAACCCCGGCCAAAAGAGGAAGCTGGCCCCAAACTAGAAAGGCCCATACAAGGTATCTGAGGTCGTACGTCCGGGCACGTACTGCCTAACTGACCCGGGAGGAAAGGCTATCAAGCGGCCCTGGAACGCAGAGCACCTCATCAAATTCCTAGAAGGAAAGGGTTAGCCTCTATAGCTCATGTAAAATTATGAAAAATGTAATCGACATGTCGTGCCTTGTTTTTGTAAGGTTCAAGTATGTTGTAATTATGCCAACTTTCTTGAAACAAGTTCTCATTAAAAACATGTCTCGGGCTCAGCACTCGGAAGAAAACCGCGAGCCACAAAAAGCTTCCCTTACAAGCTTAGGGCTCGGCACTCGGGAGAAACCACGAGCCACAAAAAGTTTTCCTTACAAGCTTAGGAATCGGCACTCGGAAGAAATCGCGAGCCACAAAAAGCTTCCCTTACAAGCTTAGGGCTCAGCACTCGGAAGAAACCGCGAATCACAAAAAGCTTCCCTTACAAATTTAGGGCTTGGCACTCGGAAGAAACCGTGAGCCACAAAAAGCTTCCCTTACAAGCTTAGGGCTCGCCACAAAAAGCTTCCCTTGCCATCTTTCTGAGAACAAGTGTGGGGGCTCGTCGTCGACCTCGAGCAAGGCAGTGGCTTTCTTCAAAGCCACTCGACCGTTACGCTCGGCGACGACCTTTGGCTACGCCCATTACTGGTTTTCCCCATGGTGTGGGGGCTCGGCATCTGTCCCGAGTATGGTTTGGGCTTTTTCAAGACCATCAACCTATGCGCTCGGCGGCAACCGCCAGCCACACCCTTGCCAACTTCCTTAGAACAAGTGTGGGGGCTCGTTATCGACCTCGAGTAAGGCCGTGGCATTCTTCAAAGCCACTCGACCGTTACGCTCGGCGACGACCTTCAACTACGCCCATTACTGGCTTTCTCCAAGGTGTAGTGGCTCGGCATCTGCCCTGAGCATGGTTTGGATTTTTTCAAGACCATCAACCTATGCGCTCGGCGGCGACCGCCAGCTACACCCTTGCCATCTTCTTGAGAACAAGTGTGGGAGCTCGTCATCGACCTCGAGCAAGGCCGTGGCTTTCTTCAAAGCCACTTGACCGTTACGCTCGGCGACGACCTTCAGCTACGCCCATTACTGGCTTTCTCCATGGTGTGGGGGCTCGGCATCTGCCCTAAGCATGGTTTGTACTTTTTCAAGACCATCAACCTATGTGCTCGGCAGCAACTGCCAGCTACACCCTTGCCATCTTCCTGAGAACAAGTGTGGGGGCTCGTCGTCGACTCGAGCAAGGTCGTGGTTTTCTTCAAAGCCACTCGACCGTTACGCTCGGCGACGACCTTTAGCTATGCCCATTACTGCCTTTCTCCATGGTGTGGGAGCTCGGCATCTGTCCCGAGCATGGTTTGGGCTTTTTCAAGACCATCAACCTATGCGCTCGGCGGCAACCGCCAGTTATACCCTTGCCATCTTCCTGAAAACAAGTGTAGGGGCTCGTCGTCGACCTCGAGCAAAGCTTGACTTTCTTCAAAGTCATGCGACCTATACGCTCAGCCCCGACCTTCAGCCACGACCATTTCAAAAAAGTTTTCATTAAGGTTTAGGGCGCCCGCCTTCGGCAAACGCCCCGAGTTTCGGGTTGTTGGTTGACCCTCCTCTCACCCACGAGCAACTCGGGGTTTGCGGCTTTCAAGAGCCAAAATCCAAAATTGTTCGAGGGCGGCAGGGGAGCCACCGACCTAGGACTCTCTTCGAGCCTCCGAACCAATTGATCGGCCCACCGCTCACCAACGAACAATCTGGGGTTTTACGGCCCTCAAAGCCAAAATCCCAAATTGTTCAAGGGTGAATGGTGCGCCACCAATCCGGAACTCTCGGACTAAAGTTCTACTTCTAGGATGCCCGCCTTCGGCGGGCACCCGAATCATATGGCAGATGAGTCAATCCCTACCCCTGATAAAAAACAATGAGGGGATGGGGGTTATATATCCCCCTGAGAAGCGCATTTATTGCATCGGGAAGTCCAAACGACGGAAGGCAAAATGTCGTAATTAATGCTTATCGGAAGGCGAAACGCCACTAATTATGCATTTCCTGCAAGAAGCTGCCGTGCGGTCTTTTTGCCTCAGCGACGACCCCTTACGGGGCCGAGCTCGGCAACAATCCTCACTCAATGAATCGTCAAAGTTAAAGAAGTCGGGAATTTTCTTTATTATTACTCATCGTGCGCTAGTAACGACAGCACAAATGCAATGAAAAGCTTACAAATCACTCATGCTCGGCTTAAAACTCAAATTCGGCGCTTCCTTCGGGTTCTTCCTCATGCTCGACCGGAGAAGGCTCTCCCGCGACCGAGCTTTCCGCATCATCAGGCTGGGCCCCCTCCAAGAAAAAGACCGAACAATTCCGGAGAAGGTCCAAGTACAGAATTGTTCGCCTCCTCGATCAAACCGGCACCCAGTACCAGCTTCAACCTGCAGATCTCCAACTCTTTCTCAACAACGGCCTCACGAAAAAAAGACTCCGAAGCCGACAACCCACTCGAGGCACCCGAGATCGACCAGTTCGTCTCAATCACCCACCAGTCCCGGTCGGCTATGGCTTTCCTCAGACGAGCGATCTCCAAGCTGAGCTCCCTAGACTTGTGCATGAAGTAATTGACCGCAGCCGCTCGGTTCCGAGTCTGCTTTCGTTGGCGAACCAGAGCAGCATCCATGGCCCCCAGCCCTGCCCGGACCAAGGAGGCCTCGGTGGAAATATGGTCGGCACCGAGGACCTCATGCATCTATCAAAAAGACGAGAAAAACAACAAGTCACAAAAGAGACTACAAAAGCACAAGTCATGGTGTATCGGCCAAAAAATTATCTTTCATTAAGTTAAAAAAATTTTGCACAACAAAAGGCGGTGGCCAGTCCGCACAAGGTGTTTACAAAATCAAATGAGAGGCCCTAAACTATGCTTGGGGGGGGGGGGGGTGGCACCTCTTCGTCAGTAGGGTCTCCCCCGACCTCCTCTTGGCGAGGGTCTCCCATCTCCTCGCCACCGGGCGTCAGCGGATGCTCAGGATGCCAGTTGTAGTGGAGGTGGTCGACCCTCTTGTCTGGATAGATCAACCGGAAATGCTCCTTACCCTTGTCATAGGCCTCGTCCTGCGCCAGGATCAGGGTATCTGCCAGGGTGATCTCCGCCTTCTCCATGGCCTTCCGCGCCTTCTCAGCTTCTTCCCGGGCCTTCTCCTTGAGGCGATCCACCTCTTTCTTATGATAATCGGTTATTGTAACCCCTGTTTCCCGTATATATGTATTTTCTGTGCATTTTCTACATTTAAAATTTTTGTAAATTATTTTTCTGCTTTCAATTTTAAAAAAAAAAATGTATTCTTGGATCTTCCGTTAAAGTCTATTTGTAATCGATGATTTTATTTGTGGCTATTTTCTAATGAATTTATGTAGTAATTCAAATCCTATTATTTTTGTTACTATTGTTATTATTATTAGTACTTCGGTTAATCTTATTATTATCATCATTATTCGTTTAACTCGACTAAAGCAAAATGTATCTTGCAAATTATATATAGCCACTTATTTTGAAAGCCACTCTATTTTGTTAATATTATTTTATTATTATTATTATTAAATTGAGTGTTAATTAAATTAGTATTATATTATTTAATTCGGATAATCCACTACCCTATTTTAAAACCCTATATGTTCCTATTGGATTTTAACCGAACCCTACCCGTTAAAACAACCCCAACCCGAAACCCCTATACCCTAATCCCATATATAACCTGAATATTCCATTCTCCTATTCTAAACCCTACCCCCGCCGCTATATACTTCTTCTTCCACCTCTCGTCTCTCTCAACCCTGCACCTCCTCAGCCTCCTGCTTCACCCCCGTTGTCTCGCACCACCCTCCGACGCCGTGACAACAGCCCGACGCAGCCCCGCTGTGCCCCCCATTGCGATGCCTTCAGTGACATCGCTCAGCCGACCAGTCGCAGCTGCCCTAGTCCCATGCCCTCCTGTCGCGCTCTCTGCGATGCCACAAGCTGCAGCGCCGTACTCCCTCGTCTCCCCCGTCACCTCCCTAACTCCTCCCTGCCTCCTCTCTCCCGGCGTCGGCGCCTCCCCTGTGTGCCCTGCCTCCTCCTTACAGCCCTCCTCTCGGCGACTGCACCGTTGGCAGCACAGTGCAGCCGGTCCTCGGTAGCAACCCCCTCGACACCCCGCCAACCCGTGCTCCTCCCGAAGCCAGCCAGCCTGTAGTGTGCCCTGCGCCGCAATGCTGCTGTCCCCCTTGGCCGTTGTGCTGCCCCACCGTGCCGGCAGCCCTGTCCCGTCGCCGCACCACCCGCCGTCGGAGCCGAGCCGGTGCACCTTTGATGTGTGTTGTTTGATGGTGGGTTTTGATCATGTTCGATCCTAGCCGTCCAATCAACTTGATCATCTTGATCATCATGATCTAATGGATCTGATCTGGACCATCCGATCGATCGATCATCATGATCTCATCTTGATCTTCGATCTCAGCCGATCACATTTGATCTCGGCCCTTGATCGTCTCGTTTGTCTTCTACTTGGTGAGTTAAACATTTGATCTACTTTTGTTCTCATTCATCAATTGTCAATCATGGTATATTTACTCTTTTGGTACTCTTCTAATTCTTATATGTTTTATTTTTTATCTCGACTGTTGGATTCGCTTGATCTTCATCTTGATCTTCATCATCATCGAGATCCGTGCCGATCGTGCTCGTCGCCCGGGATCCGTTTCTGTTATTCCTCCGTCGGATTCGTCGGCTACTCCCCTAAGGCAAGTATTCTTCTTGTACAAATTTTTGTTCTAGTACAAGTGTTTAATTGAAAATACTGCAAATAGGTCGTAGTTGTAACTCCTTATTGTCTTATCATTTGTTGATCTTGAATTATTTATTATCGATCCCATGATCTCAAGAGTCACAACCCTTCGTTGATATATTATACAAACTACTTGGACTCATTTTATCCCCTCGTCACTTGAACACATGAAACTAAGAAACCCTAGACTTGTAGATGTGTGTTGTATCATGTATGTGATAATCTTGCATTCCTTGAGTTGAGAAATAGATGTTGCTTGCTGATTTGATAACCACTACATCCATATTTGTATCACACATTAATCTAGACTCATAATAACCAATTATCATGCAACTTATATATGAAAGACATTCACACTTGTTGCTGTCCTGGACTTTACTTTCTGTTTCGACCCCTTTAAAATCAAAATCTGAACTTAAGCCCTGAATATGAAATGTAGCCCTAAATGTCTAATTGTCAATAACATCCAGAATTTTTGAATTCTGAGTTACGGTCTAGGAGATATCGCAGTTTTACTGCTACTGTGTCGGTAGCGGCAGATTCCCAAAAACTGCTGCACCTCTTTAGTTTGAAATTATTTTAACTATGCTACCAGTAATTAATTGACTTAAAATTTTGCATGCTATTGCTGGACACCCTAGAGAACATTCTCTAATTTTTTCAGAATTAATTAATGATGTTTCAACCCTGTTTCATATGTATAAACTCATATTCACAAATTCTGGCTGAACATAAATGCTGTATAGTTTGCTGTTTTGACATATGTTACCACAACTTTCATGTACCTTAATTATATGCATTAGAACCGGGCAGGAATCTAGTTTCTAGATCTTCTGACGGATCTACATTTGCTATCTTGTAGCAACAGGAATCGTAGTTTTGGTGCAGTAACCTCATGCTATCCAGATTTGAGATTTTCGTTGTTCTCGATGCTTTGATTAATTTTGACCCTTGAACATGTACCCTAATTAACCTAGACTTGTCCCATGTTCTTGATTATGTTTACTTGACTTGTTTCGCACACTTTCATGCTTGGTTGATGTTAATAATAAACAATAAGCCGGAGTTTAAGGGAAAGACCATAGTAGTGGACAATATAGGTAAGTGTACTCGGAAGGGGGCCCGTGTTTTCCAGTACTCAGTTCATGAACATGTCGCACCTTGATGTATTCATGGAGCAGTTACTTGGCTCATGAACCTGTTGTATTCATGAACCCACTGTGTGGGTCTTGAACCTGTTAGTATTCACGAACTTACTTCGTGAACCTGTTATTTATTTTCATATTCATGAACCGTGCCTGCTTGATACTTGATGCCCGAGTACACTGTCCTATAGACTCCATTACTAGGCCTAAACGAAATTGCATTGACTGTAGCAACTATGTAGTAAAAGTATGGATGCATGAAGTGCTACCTAGGTAGTAATAACCACAAGACTTGATACATTAACTTGATACATGCTTACTTGATACCTGGTTACATGATACATGATACATGAAGCTTGATACTTGTACTTGACAACTTGACACTAGACTTGAGACTTGTTACTTGACATTTTTACTTGATACTTGTCACTTGATATTGGATACCCTTACATGTTCACTTGCCACTTACTCCACTATTAGTGTTTGTTACCCAACCTGGTCACTTAAGTTGTTCTTCTTGCTAGCTAGTTTCTTGAATTCCCACAACTTGTTGCATCCCTATTACATTCTTGATTCCAAATCTTGTTCCATATTGTTTGTACTTGTTTTACTATTTGTGGTCCTAACTTGCACAAAGGACGTTTCTTTTGTTTTCTCTATTTTTTCTTTTAATTATTATTAAATAGACTTTGGAGACGTGTTGCCTGCTGAAATTGGTGAGCAAAAATTTTAGGCTTCAAATAGAGAAAAGACATGCTTAAATTAGTTATTTTCTTTGAATTATTTATTTCTTACTACTTAAAACTTGTAACGGGCTTATGTTCCCGAGTTTTATCTTTGATCCAGACCTAAAAACTATTTGGATATTATTATTTGTTTCAATTATTTTCTGTTGCTTAATAAATTACTCATGCATGCTTGGTTGTGTATATCTTGTTATATTCTTGTTGTGATGCTGAGTTGATCCTACAGCTTATGGATGATGTTAAAATCATTCGCTGGGATTCATCATGCACTCGTATTCCGTGTTTTTGGGAAGTGGGGCGTGACAGCTATCGAGGCCATATGGGCCTCGTGGACTACCTCCATGCTCCGAGCCTCCTTTAGCTCGTCCGTCAACTTGGTCAATTCGCAACATACTTCTCCGCGTTCCTCCTCTCGATGAGGACCTCCTTCTCCAAGCACTTCCGGAAGTGCTGCCCATGAAGCATCGCATGTCCAAGGAAGAAAAAGTTATAAGAATTACGAGCACTCACCGAGAGCTGCGCCTTAGACCACCGCATAAAGGCCTTCTTAGACGTCTGCACCGCCAGAGCCATGCGATCTCGCACTGTGGTAAGGTTCCTGACCACCTCTATGGCCACGGGACCCTCAAGTAGGGAATTCCCTGCGAGAACCGACCAATCAGGGGCATGTGGCCTCAGTCCCTGCTGCCCAACCATCTGCTCGACAATGGGCCGAGAAGGGGGAAGCCTCTACTCCTCGGAACTCTTTTTGCTACCAGAGCTTCCCCCCGCCTCCCTAGACGCCCTCGACGTGTGGTGATGCTTCTTCACCCTCTTTGGGGACGGCTCCACAGCCTCCGAGGCCGGCCCCTTGTTGATCCCCACTCCTTGGGCAGCCGCCTTATCCTGCTCCGCCTTCTTTTCCTTCTCTGCCCTCCTCTTGGCGGCAATGGCCAATAAGGCCTGCCTATTGTCGAGCTGCTTGGCCGTCATCTCTGCAAAATAGAAGAAAAGAGGCAAATGTTAATACGAAGGCAGAAAGATAGGAAAATTCAGAATAAAAACATACTAGAATCGGCTGGGCTCAATCCGGCTCGGGCCAGGTGCATTTCCTTCACTCGGGGCCACCTTATGTTGTGCCCCCCAACGATCTTCTCCACCTTTGCCCATTCTTTCTCCGTCAACTCGCTATGCTTTGGAGGCTTATGGTTTGGCTTAAAGAAGTTCCAGGCGGTCGGAATCCCCCAAGGCTTCTCGCTCCGGACTATAAAGTACTTCTCCTTCCATCCTTTGATGGAGTCCGGATGGCTGTGCATCACCTTTTTATGAGGTCTAGGCAAAAAATATAAGATTCCTTCCACGTCACCCAACGAGCTCATCCCCAAGATAGCGTGGAAGTACGTAAGCCTCGGCTTGACCCCCTTCTCTTGACACTTCAAGATAAAGCAGACCAGGTGTTTCCAAGAATTGGGGCCATACTGCATCGGGCTCAACTTCGTCCAATTCAAGACTCTCTTGATGAAGGGGTGCAACGGCAGCCTAAGTCCCGAGATGAAGGCATCCTCAGGAAAAACGCAGTAGCCCGGCACGAGAGTGGTGGTTGGACGAATACCGGGGCTCTGAATCAGGAGTTCGAACTCCTTGGGGATAAAGTAGGTCGCCTTCAGGATGTGCAGGTAATCCGCCCTCAGGACACACTGGATGCCATCCATCCTGATCTTCACCCGACTTTCGTCACCTGGCATGGAGGGGAGAGGAGCGAGATCCTTAAGCCATTAGGATACATCCTAATCGATCCGGGATTTTTGAAGGTGACAGGGGCAAACTCGAACCCCAGTCTAGGAGCATATTTATCTGGCGAGGAGGGGCTATCCGGACAGATCCACTTCCTCTTCCTCCTACGAGGATGAGTTTTTCTCCCCGGAGATGGTGTCGACAATGGTGGCAGAGGAGGGAGATCACCCTCGCCTTCAGCTACCCCTCCTGTGGTACCTTCCCCCGCATCTCCTCGAACATCATCTCCACCGGCACCCTGAGCGGGCTCCCCCTGATTCCCCTCGGAATCTTCCTCCTCGTCTTCCTCATCCTCAACGGCCCCCTCTCCCTCGGGATCCTACTCTTCCTCGTCGTCCTCAACATCCTCAACGTCCCCCTCTCCCTCGGGATCCCGCTCTTCTTCGTCACCCTCCTCTTCCTCCTTGTCCTCGTCGTCAACAACATCCCCCTCCCCTTCGGGGTCCTCCTCTTCCTCCTCCCCCTTGCCCTCATCCACAGGCTCCTTCCCTGGCCTACGGGATCTCAAGGGTTGCACGACGAAAACTACCTCATCCCTGCCATCCGATCCTGGATCTGACAGAACCTCCTCTTTAATTCCATAATCGCCCAGGGACCAAGACGTCGAGGGTGACTCAGCTTGCTTCTCAGAACGACCTGACAAGCTTGCCTCGAAGCCAGACTGAAAGCGCGACATTACAAATCAGAAATACTAACCTGAAAGTACCGCGCTAAAACGGAATGATCACTGGAAAAAGGTCGCCGGCGGCAGATGAGAAAAAACCCCTGTTCTTGAAAGTTGGAAAACACAAGTAAGGAAATGAAGGAAAGAAACAGGGGGAGGGGGATCTATAACAGAGAAAGAGACTCCTCAATTTTTGCGAAAAGATCTAGCCATTGGATCTTAATCATCAAGATCCAACGGCCGCTAGGGTCTAAGTCGCTTCGATTCTTGCGCATGTGACGTCAGCATGTGGCACAAAATTACCTCTTCACCCCCAGGTTTTCCCAACAATCCAGGAGGGTTGGCGCTCGGATGGTACCGCGAGCCCCAAATTCCTCCTCTGTTCGACAGGAGGCTCGGAGCTCGGATGGAGGCATGAGCCCCAAAATCCTCTTCTATTCAACAGCAGGCTCGGAGCTCGGATGGCACCGCGAGCCCCAAAATCCTCCTTTATTCAACAGGAGGCTCAGAGCTCGGATGGAACCGCGAGCCCCGAAATCCTCCTCTATTCAATAGGAGGCTCGGGGCTCGGATGGCACCGCGAGCCCCAAAATTCTCCTTTATTCAACAGGAGGCTCAGAGCTCGGATGGAACTGCGAGCCCCGAAATCATCCTCTATTCAACAAGAGGCTCGGGGCTCGGATGGCACCGCGAGCCCCAAAATCCTCCTCTATTCAACAGGAGGCTCGGAGCTCGGATGGCACCGCGAGCCCCAAAATCATCTTCTATTCAACAGGAGGCTCGGAGCTCGGATGACACCGCGAGCCCCAAAATCATCCTCTATTCAACAGGAGGCTCGAAGCTCGGATGGCACCGCAAATCCCAAAATCCTCCTCTATTCAACAGGAGACTCGGAGCTCGGATGGCACCGCGAGCCCCAAAATCCTCCTCTATTCAACAGGAGGCTCGGAGCTCGGATGACACCGCGAGCCCCAAAACCCTCATCTATTCAACAGGAGGCTCGGAGCTCGAATGACACTGCGAGCCCCAAGATCCCCCTCTATTCAATAGGAGGCTCGGAGCTCGAATGACATCACGAGCCCCAAAATCGTTTTCTATTCAGCAGGAGGTTCGACGCTCGGAGGGTACCGCGAGCCGCGATGATCCCCTTGCTTTTCCAACAAGTAAGGGGGCTCGTCCACTAACCCTCGACGCTCGGTAAGAAGACCCCCTTACTCCACAGATCCCGGCGTCCCCTTGCTTTTCCAACTAGTGAGGGGGCTCGCCTATCGACCCTAAACGCTCGGCAAGAAGACCTCCTACTCCACAAATCCCGACGTCCCCTTGCTTTTCCAACGGGCGAGGGGGCTCGTCTGCCGACCCCCGACGCTCGGCAAATCGAGTTCCGACTCTTCTGCGCCCGGCACTTCGCATGACTCCAATAGGGGATCCTTTCACCCTACCCCCCTGACCTCTTCTGGAAGATACAGATCCCATTCCTCGGCATACTCACCACCCCGCTCTTCCTACAGAGGCAAAGAACCACTCCTCCACGACAGGGTCACCCAGCCCTCCAGGAGTGGGGGGCTCCTGATATGGGTCAGATGACGTGGCCTCTCCTGGGCCACAGGATCCCCTCAAAAGGCGTTTACCACCGGATCATCCGGGTCCGCCACGTCAACCTGGAAACCACCCAGGCCGCCGCCACGTCAGCCCTATACCACTTGGGCTTCTGCCACGTCAGGCACACGGGCAACCAGGTCCAGACCCGGCCCTAAACAGGTCCAGACCCGGTTGCCTTTTTCTATAAATACCAGGCTCTCTACCCCTTCCAAAGGTAATCAATCTTTCCCCTCTCAAACCCTAATTACTGTTACTCTCCTTCAGTGACTGACTAGATCGTCGGAGGGCCTGCCACCGGGACCAACCCCGGTGTTTCGAGGCCGAGTGCAGGTACACGAGACTCCCGGATCCGAACTTCCAGATCCGAGCCGAACCTCCAGATCCGAGCCGAGCATCCGATCTCCACCTCACTCCCGCCTACTCTCGAGCCGTTCCCCCGGCCGAGGATCGGGCGTACCATCCGTACCGAAGCTTCCGCAAAAATACAAATCGAGAAGAACTCACACCTGGTGCAGCCACCCTCCAATAACAAATCGCATCAGGCCCCTCTTTGGATATATTTAATTGATAGAGCAATTTCTAAAGAATTGGGACGTAAGGCTTTGTTATTGTTGTTTTAGGCAGTCTTCTTTGATATTGTATATTTTTTTCATTATCTTATAAAATTATTTATTCATGGACATATAAAAAGAAAAGGTTGAGCTAGGTGTCTCTACTTTGAAATAGGAATGCACGAACTACCTGCTCCACTTCTTTACGTACTCCACCGCATTGATCTCCATTACCTCTCGCAAGTTCGAGCAACCTGTGAAGACTGCTTCAATTCAGTGATGAATTTGATGAAATGTCTTTCTCCGAGGGAGGCTTTACCTCCAACTACCGGTTCACAAAGTCCTCTGGATTGGATTCAAGAGCTGGCAAAGACATCTTGCCACAATGCTAATTAGGTGACATGAAGGTTTGATGCATGTTAAGAGAAAAACTAAGAGCGACTAATTTTACCTAAATAATGTAAATATATATTTTTACAAATTTATTCGAACTTATCCATGCTATTAATAATGTTTTAGTTAAACTTTTAGCGCTTGGTTAATTTGTAGATACAAAATCATGGTGTGTAAAAATCAAATGGGGGAATATTGGAACTTATATGCTTGCTGGCACATAGTCAAAGATTTTGGCAAATTCAAAGATTCACCTGAAACTGGATTTGGAGAAAGCCAACAATTTTCGGTTGAAGCAACTCTGGTTGAAGATAGTCCAGTTGATTTGACTTGCAACGAAGATCCCACATCATTGACGACATCCACTTCTGCAAGACCTCCGTGAATGAAGGCTCAAAAGGGGGCTAATCGAAAGAAAGGGGATGCTTCATCGGGTGAGAGTAATCAAATTGCAGACATCATCGAATAAATAGCTGGACAATCGGATGATGAGACAAAGAGAACCAATGACTTGGTTTATGAGATGATACAATCGGAGAAGGTGAAGATAGGGAGAAAAGAGAAAAGGGAGGATCGAGTAATGGAGAATGCAATAATATTGTATGATACCGCCGTAATGACTCCCGATAAAGCTGCATTCTGGAAGGAAGAACAACAAAAAATAATGAGTAGTCATGCTCAATTTGATGGCAATAGTAGCAATGGCAGTGGTTGCGACTATAACCAAAATGATGCAAATGATGCTTATTTTTCGGGTTTCAATGATGGTTATGTAACCTCTTGGTGAAAATAATACATGTTAATTATGTAATTTGCTCTAATTTAATGAAATTCTAATTTAAATGTCTTAATAATAATTTTTTAACATATGAAAGTACATCATACAAGCAAAATATGGTCACATACATATATAATATGTCAAAAATACGTGTACAGTGGCAAATTTATCATATTGATTAAAATAAATATAAAACAAAAAGACGAGTCAAGAGAAAAGACATAAAGCTAATCAATACGAGATATTCTTCCCATCATGGAAAGTCATTTCCACTATGAAAACACTTTCACGTTTCTAATAGGAGAATGATTTTCCATGTCCTATTAGATGAATGAGAGTGTTTCCACAGGGAAAGTGATTTTCCACGATAGGAAGAAGAGTGGAAAATCACTCCACTACTAGACTTGCTCTCATCATCTGTTGCACAACCAACTTTTAAATTTATTCGTTGTGTTTCTTTGATAATCATGCACGCGAAGTCAATTTCTATGTAGCTTATATTCATCCAATACAAAATGATTTTTTTTAATAAACCAATACAAAGTGTCAATTGCACAATCTAATCATCCACTCAACCTACATGAACCTTTATAAAGTACTAGCAATTTACACGTGCGTTGCACGTCTTAATAAATAACTCTTTTTAAAGTAAAAATGCTGATCTCGAATCTGACACCTTCTTCATATTAATTACGTACACACAATACACATAAATTGGTATGTTTACAAACCACAAGCTACAACTCTTACATTATAATAAACTTTCCACAATAAAAGATAACAATAGAATAAATTTATCCATGCTTGGCCTTAAACTCCTTGATTTCCAAACCCAGCCGTAGAATCCTCTCATCATTTGCAAGTAGCTTCTCTTTTAACTCTTGGTAGAGAGCATGGGTATGCTTGTATTCAACAGCTTGTTTCGGGGCTTCGTCTAAAACATGTATCCGCAAATCAAACTCTTTCAGTAGACTCTTGATATCCGCATCATCTTTGTCATTGGGGGTGTCCTCCTCCTCATCATCTTCGCTGTCGAAATCCTCCTGCGCACTGTACAAGGCATTCTCCTCATCTTCACTGTCGATATCCTCCGGTGCGATGTAGAAAGTTTCCGCATCATCTTCCTGGGAGAAGGTTTCATTTTGGAGGTTGTCCGTCATGATTGTTGAGAGTTTGGAATGGATGCGAGGAAGGTGGTTGCTATTTATATTATATATTATATATATCAATTTCTCTCATAAACTTCCTCATGAAGTAAGATCCCCAAATCATTAAAAGTAGGCTGGATTTAGTCATCCGCATTAACAACAAATAAGAGATTTTCATTAATAGCGATGCTAATAAATCACTCATGAAAGGGCAATAATTGATGCACAAATTTGTTGTGCAAATTTTACCCAATAAGGTGGTGTGGCACAATCTAAAAATTCTTTTAATATGATGGAAATTGTATCGCATCATTTTGGGGAGAAAATTTTGTGAAGCAAAGCTTGTGCACATAACATTATCTATTATCTTTGAGATTTATGATGTAATTTCTCTTCCTACTCCTATTTAGAGTTCTTTTTAGTAGATTGGAGCGAGCTTTAATTAAAAATTAGGCAAGGACTTCTTAAAATAAAATTAAAAGAAGAGGGATTTTTCCGCACTACTTCTCAACAAATATTGATAATTAAATTCCATATTAATCTTCCACAATTTGATATTCCCTTTTTTTTTAAAAGCTATTCTCAAATTTTCAAAAAAGCCAATTTTTGTGGTTGTCTACAGAGGCAGTTGTTGGAAATATATTTGGCATATTTTTCGGGCCTGATTCCGGTGGACTTCGGCCATCGGTGGCATCGGAAAGTGATTGGATTGTGTTCCTCTCGTCGAGTACTATTCTGTAATGTACTTGTTTGCCAAAAATGGAATCCGCATGAATGAGAAACGTTGGTCCAAAGTTGGGTACTCGAAATGTACTAACTTGGAATTTTGGAGAAAAAGGATTGTCCCACATCGAAAGTTGAAAAAGATTTCTTTAGTATATAAGCTAAAGAAATGGACTAAAGGGCGTAGCCCTGGGGTTACCACTAACATGTAGTGGAGAGAGGACCTAGCCAAAATTACAAATACACACGCGCACGCTCCGGCCCGGCTCGGCTCACGCTAAATTATTTTTTGCCTCGCTCTGAATTTTGCCTGATGCTTTTCAAATTCTGTAACTGATGCCATAACTCTGTAACAGCAGAATAATGGATCCATCAGTTACGCTTTTGTGCCATTTCTCTGCTGTTACAGAGTAATGGATCCATCTGTTACGCTTCTGATCTCCTATAAGTCCAAACAATTTTGTCTGTCACAGTTTTTGAATTTTACAATCTCATTCTTCTTCTATCTCTGAGTCTGGGTCTGAGAGTACAACACATCTACTGGTTCGCTGATGTCTCTGAAGCTAGGGTGCTGCTCTTCACAGACAGTAATACAGTTGTATCCTGGGAGGCAGTTCGTCAACAACCATCACACTACGAGGCGAATTTTGCTTTAAGGACAGAGATTTTCATCTCGACTATGTATCCAATTGTCTAGTTTGATTTTTTATTCTAGTAATTTTACTTCTTCACAAAGTTATTAGAAATATTCTATTTTACGAAATTCAAGTTCTAACATCTTAAAGCAATTTTTTTTCATTTATTTCTAACAGTTTTTTTGAAGACTTTTACAGGTGCTGTTTATCAATTTGAAAAAAACAATTGTCCAATTTTCTAACAGTTGATTTTTAACTGTTTCAGAAAGAAAATGGAGAACAAACAAAGTGAAAATGTTAGTGAAAAAAAATCCTGTGACACATGATGTGACTGCACAACCGGTTGCGGCACAAACAGTTGTTCTGCCCACACATATAACTGTGGGAGAAAAACCAGAAAAGTTCAATCGAACTGAATTCAAGAAGTGGCAAGAAAAAATGCAGTTCTACCTGACCACCTAGAAGCTGGAAAGGTTTCTGACTGAAACTGCCCCTATGTTGGCACCTATGCATGCGCACTCTGTTGCTGTTGTTGATGCCTAGACTCAATGTGATTATCTATACAGAAATTACATCCTGGATGGTTTGGTAGACCCGCTCTACAATGTGTATTGTGTCTTCAAGACATCCAAACTTCTGTGGGGGTCTTTGGAGAAGAAGTACAAAACCGAAGATAATGGCTCCAAGAAGTTTATAGTTGGCAAATTTCTGGACTATAAGATGGTTGACTCCAAACCTGTTGTGATTTAAATTCAGGAGCTGCAAGTGATAATGCACGAAATTTCTACAGAGAACATGACGTTGTGTGAACCATTCAAGGTTGCAGCGTTCATTGAGAAGCTTTCACGTGGATGGAAGGACTTCAAGAACTACCTCAAGCACAAGCTGTAATACCCCGCAAAATAAAATGATTTATTTTGCATTAGTAATTAATATTAAATTTTAAAGTTGACTATTTTGACTATTTTCTTGAAATTGCAATTTTGCACGTGCAACACACGTGCAAAGTTATGAATTTTTAATTCTTCAAATGTTATGGTTAATAATTGATTTTTCATTATTTATTTATGATATTTTAATTTTTAGATTTATTTAAATTAATTTGACTATTTTTACAAATTTGTCAATTTTACACGTGCAAAACACGTGCAAATATTTTTGGTGTAAATATCAAACTTTATATTTTTAGTAAATTCTCCTAATTATAATGGAGTATATTCTGAATTTTGGGATTTTTTTGAGTAGAGAAACTATTTTTATAAACACCTCGAAAGAGATGGGCTTTTATGTAAAAAGCCGTTTGGATCTGAAATAAATTATGAAAATTCGTTTTTACTGATTTTTGGGTTTTCCTTGATCATCATTTAAATTAAAGTATATTTAAATTTTATTTCGAGTCGATTTGGTAAAGATTTAAACAAATATGGTGTTTTTGCAAATATGAAATTTATGTAGAATCTTGTGCAAATATTTTTCTAGAAAGTAAAGGTCAGATATTTTTATTGAAAAATATCATATGTATTATTAGATATTATTTCTGATTTTTATGGATTTTTATAAATATTTTATGATGTATTTGCAAATATTACAAAAGGGAGGGCTTTTGTGCAAAATCGCCACCCGGAGTTGTAAATCCGAATTTTTCTTATTTACTGGGCTGTTCTGGATTGCTGGAAAACTCAGTGATAAAAAGATTTGATTTGGTTTTGATTTGGTTAACCTATTTTAACTAAGAAAGGAGTTATATATGTAAAGTTATATTTTGGAAGGATTCTTTTGCAAAAGTGTTTCAAAACCCTAATCTTTCAATCCTGGCCTGTATAAAAGATGGTGGAGTGCAGCCGTCATTTGCTGCACAACAAAAGTTTTACTATATTTCTATTTTCTTGGTGATTGAAGAGGAGATCTTGGATTCTTTGCAAAGAGGGGATTCTTCATTTTGCTTCGTGATATTCGCTTGATCTCTCCAACTATGTGAGTGACACGTTGTTTTACTTTGTGTATGTTTTATGTGAGTAATGTAATTGTTTTGGTTTGTCCTTTGAGTTTTATATGTGAATGATGTAATTGATTGGTTGATTTGTTTATGTATGTGAGTAGTATAATTTGGTTGTTGATCTATGATTGTTTTGATTAATCTTGGATGTCGAATTTATTTGCTAGAAAGCATGTTTAGGATTTGAGTATTGTTAAGATAAATCAGAGAGAAATGAAGACAATACTGAATATTGAATTGAGTTTAACCAAGTACAATACCACTTATATATAGGAGGTGAACAAATATCAAAACAACTCTACCACCAATATGGGACTATAATATCTAACACCCCCTCTCAAACTCACGATGGGTCAAATAATGTGAGTTTGCCTACTAAGTGTCGAAATCTCTGAACTGTATGGGATTTGGTGAAGAAGTCCGCAGTCTGCTGGGAAGAGGTAACAGAATGGAGAGAGATGGTCCCTGCCTCAAAACGCTCACGAACATAATGACAATCAATCTCAATATGCTTCGTTCGCTCATGAAAGACCGGGTTGCTTGCAATATGCAAAGCACTCCGGTTATCACAATAAAGTGGAGTAGCTCCTGTAAGGGTAACACCCATATCTGATAACAACCAACGAACATGAACAATCTCTCTAGTAGTAGCTACCATTGCTCTGTACTCAGCCTCGGTGGAAGAACATGCAACAACTGCATGTTTCTTGCTCTGCCATGAGATCAGCGAATCACCAAGAAATAGACAGAAACCTGTGGTAGACCTTCTGGTAGTCGGATCCCCTGCCCAATCTGAATCAGAATATGCACTGAGCTCTAGTTTGGATGTAGAAGACATGAATAATGAACGAGTGATAGTGCCCCGAAGATATCTGAGGATCCGAAGAAGAGCACCGTAGTGAACTGATGTAGGAGCAGAAACAAACTGACTGACAATACTAACTGCATGAGCAATATCGGGCCTAGTCATGCATAAATAGACAAGCTGTCCAACAATCTGCCTGTATCTAGTGGGATCAGGAAGGAGCTCACCATTTGTGGGATGAACATGAAGCTCTAAGGGTGTATCAGCTGATCGACTGTCAGAGAGGCATGCAGCGGAAATAATATCTGATGTGTATTTTTGCTGAGAAATGAGTATCCCCTGATATCCATGAGCAATCTCTAAACCCAGAAAGTAACGTAGCTTACCAAGGTCTTTCATATGAAACTGCTGGTGAAGGTATTTCTGGGTGGATGCAATGCCGACAGAGTCATCCCCAGTAATGATCATATCAGCAATATATAGTAGTAGAATTACCCTCCCCTGCGGTGATGACCGCACAAACATAGAATGGTCCTGAGAACTCTGACTAAAACCAGCTTTGGTGATGACAAGGCAAAAACACTCAAACCAGGCTCGAGGGGCCTGCTTCAAACCATAGATAGCCCGACGCAGCCGGCAAACATGACGAGGAGGAGTAGGGAGGCCAGGAGGAGGATCCATATAAATAACTTCAGATAAGGTACCATGAAGAAAAGCATTCTTCACGTCCATCTGGTATAATGGCCAGCGGCGGATGGCTGCAACAGCAAGAAGGGTACGAACAGTAGTCATCTGTGCAACGGGAGCAAAGGTCTCATCATAGTCAATGCCATGCTCCTGAGTAAACCCTCGAGCTACTAGACGGGCCTTGTGCCGCTCAATAGATCCATCAGGTTGATATTTGACCTTGAAGATCCACTTGCAGCTAATAGGCTGAACACCCTCTGGTAGAGGAACAACATCCCAAGTGCCAGTCTGATCAAATGCACTGAATTCCTCTGCAATGGCTTTCCTCCATTCAGGATATTGAATTGCGTCTTGATAGGTTCTGGGCTCACGTGTAGAGTGTATAGCAGTGAGATATGCATAAAACTGTGGTGAGTAGGAAGCTAGAGTGGCAAAACCAAACTGGTCAGAAGGACCAGTGGCATCAGGTGTATAACGTGCCGGAGGAATACCAGAAGTGGAACAGGTAGACTGACGAAGAGGTGGTGGACTGACAGGGTGTGGGGGTGAGGACGGTGGAGTGGGTGCATGTGTCAGTGGGGAAGTAGGTGGGATGGGTGCTGGCTGCTGTGGGGATGCAGGTAGAGGTTCGGTAGGGGGAACAACAGGTGTAAGGACTGCAGGAGATGTGAATGGGGCCAGAGGAGTGGGATCAAAAGAAATGTGGGAAGGTAAAATCGGGGGGCTAGCAACAACTGGGGAATCGAGAAATCTAGTATCCTCGGGGGGGGGGGGGGGGTCAGGTAGTAAGGGGAGTCTTCCACAAAGGAGACATGTCGAGAAATGCGGACACGACCCACGGATGGATCAAAACAACGATAACCTTTGTGTTCAGGACTGAGACCTAAGTGAACGCACTTAGCAGCACGAGCGGAGAGCTTCGTGCGCTCAGTAGGAGGGAGAAGGACGTAACAGGTGCATCCAAAGGTACGGAGCATACTGTAGTCGGGAGGTGAATGATAAAGAGCCTCGTAAGGTATCGTACCAGCTAGGGCAGACGAGGGAGTAATGTTGATGAGACTAACAGAGGTCATGATAGCTTCAGCCCAGAATGAACGAGGAGCAGAAGAGGAGAGTAAAAGAGCGAGAGCCGTCTCAAGGATGTGACGATGCTTGCGTTCAGCTACACCATTCTGCTCATGTGTGTGAGGGCATGATTGCTGAAACAGGGTGCCGTGAAACTGAAGGATTGTTCTCATAGTGGTAGAAGTGTACTCACGTGCACCGTCCGATCGAAAATTCTTAATGTGTACACCGAACTGAGTGTGAATCATGGTTGTAAAGACCCGGTAAATATCAGGTATCTCAGATCGCTGACGCATAAGAAATACCCATGTATGTCTAGTGAAGTCATCGATGAAGGTAACATAATAGAGATAGCCTTTCCACGATGGTACGGGAGAGGGTCCCCATATGTCAGAATGAACAAGTTGAAAAGGGTGAGTGGTTTCAGAAGTTCTTTTGTGACTAAAGGGTAGGACAATGTGTTTGGCCAAATGACAACCCTGACAATCAGATAAATGTTTAAAAGTGAGAGAACCAAGGGCACCACTACGAGCTATAGTCTGAAGTCGTGATGCGCTAATATGACCTAAACGTCTGTGCCACAGATCAGCATTAGAGGAAACAATACCGGCAAAACTAGAAGGAGAGGAATGTGCACGAAGAAAATCTAGATAATATAGACGACCCTGACGACTAGCGCGCCCAAACTCTTCACCGGTGGAGGAATCAGTAATAGAACAACCTAAAGAGTCAAAATTAACGACAAGACCACTATCGCACAACGCACTAATAGAAATAAGGTTTATTGATAAATGAGGAGCATAGAGAACATATGGTAATGTGAGAGTGGGAGAGTTAATTGTCCCTGAGTGTGTCATAAGAAGTGGTGAGCCATCAGCTGTGTGTAGAGATGGAGAGTGAGAGAAAAGTGTTGTGCAGGTGGTGAATAGTGTCTGATTACTAGTGAGATGATGTGATGCACCAGAATCTAAAATCCAGAACGAATTCATACCGGGAGTGGCAGAAAGTGCAGGAGCAGAGGAGCCAACATTGATAGACTGACCCATGAGCTGTAGTTCCAGCTGAGTAAGGCGTTGCGGAGTATTAGCCCAAGCAGTAGGAGACGGCAAGGCCGAAGATGTGAGGGAAGAAGCATTGCGAGGAGAAACAAGACTATCGCTGCTATGACTGAGAGCACAATGTGGAGGGAGATGTTGCTGGTGTCTGGATTGGGGTATGGGGTAGGGCGGTGCTACCGGTGGCGGAAGTAGAGGTGGAGTATGGTGATGAGTGATGTAAGGAGAAGGTAGAAGGCCGGAGGAAGACTGAAAATGGCGCTGCTGCTTGTTGAATCTGGAGACGGAACGAGTGGTGGTTGCATCGGGGAAGTCAGTGGAGCCGGAAATATGTGGGAGAGACTGAGATGCCATCAAGTTGTAGGACCTGTATATATATAATAATAATAATATATTTTTTGTTTTTTTTTTGACTTTTTTTTTGACTTTTTTTTAAAAGTTACAACAGAATCAAAAAAAAAGAATTTCGGGTATGGTGATAATGGAAGTAGGGTTACCCATTAAGAAATAGCTGAGTCTGAAGTAGAAGGACGACGGCGGCCTGGTGATAATCTGAAGTAGAGGGACGACGGCGGGCTTGGATCTGAAGGACGACGGCGGATCTGAGGGTTGTTGTGAGAGAGGTGGAGGCTTGGCGGTGGCTGGATCTGAAGATGACGATGCTGGGGGTTGTGATCTGGACTGGCGGCGATGGCAAGGGATGACGAAGTCTGGGATCGGCGGTGGCGGGTTCGAACGGAGCAGACGACGCGGCGGTGACGAGGTCTGGGAGCGACGCGGCGAGTCTGGACTGGTGACTTCGAAGCAGATGATGACGGCGGCGGGTGAGAACGAAGCAGATGATGGTTTTTTTTTTTTTTTTTTTTTTTTTTTTTTTTTTTTTTTGGAAATAGGGTTTTGGGAAGAAATTTGTATAACTTTTGCAGTTGGAATTTGAGAATTTTGGACGGGAAAAAATTTTAAGAAAAGAAAATTTGAGAATTTAGCTCTGATACCATGTTAAGATAAATCAGAGAGAAATGAAGACAATACTGAATATTGAATTAAGTTTAACCAAGTACAATACCACCTATATATAGGAGGTGAATAAATATCAAAACAACTCTACCACCAATATGGGACTATAATATCTAACAAGTATGATTATGACAATAAGGGATTGGATGGATGATCAATTGGATCTTATGATTACGAATCGGATTTTTGGTTATGAGTTGTGGAAGAAATCCAGTGTTGAGAAATTTTAATGGAAGAATTATGTATTAAGAACATGAAAATTGATGTTTTGAGAAATTGGTTGATTTGAGGAAATGTATCCAAACTGGGGATTCTTTGAGATTAACGTTTTTATCTGAATACAAATTATTTCAGTGAGCAACGAATTTTAAAGAAAACTCTAATTTTGATTATCGTGTACAACCAAAACTATGCAGTCTGTAGGCCGACAGTCGACTGGTACGACCCGGCTGCTATGATCTTTAGTTTCCTTGAAAATCCGTTCTGGACAGTCGACTTAGATCCTTTTCAGTCGACTGGCACACTTAGAATTTATTTTTCAAAGTTATCGTAGATTTTTCTCTGGTAAGTCGACTTATGACTTTTCCAAGTCGACTTATAACCCTTAGAATATTTTCTTAAAGATTTCTGGAATTTCTCTCTGGTAAGTCTACTTATGACTTTTATAAGTCAACTTATAACACTCTGGTAAGTCGACTTATAACTTCTATAAGTCAACTTATAATACTCTGGTAAGTCGACTTATGACTTTTATAAGTCAACTTATATTCTCTGGTAAGTCGACTTATGACTTTTATAAGTCAACTTATAACACTTAGCTTATTTTCTTAAAATCATGGAACTTTCTTTCTGGACAGTCAACTTATGCTTTCTATAGTCGACTTATACTGATGTACTCTTATAATTTTGAATGTTCTATCAAATGATTTATTCTCTAAATGTTCTAAGCTATAACTTACTATTTTATACCCTACATCCTATTGAACTTATGGTTTCAAGATGTTAAGTTGAGCAGTTTATGAAGTAAGATTGGTTGAGATATTTGAGTTTGAGTCTCTAGAGGGTGTGTGTGACCCTAGTATACCGGCGGTTGAGTTCATTATGTTTAGGCCTGTTAAGGCATTTTAGTTGTTCAGTTGTTGAGTTAAGTCCGGTAGGGTACACCAACTCTAGGAGATTCGTTAAGTAATTAAATAACCCAAAAATGATAAGGACAGACACTAGTGGTGATATGATGAACGGAAACATGGGTTATGTACCTCAGTATGGCTTTCGGTGTGGGATTGATCTCCGGAATTATCCAGGTAAATTACTTGTGGTGTGGGATTTATCCCCGAAATTATCCAGGTAAATTACCTGTGGTGTGAGATTGATCTCCGGAATTATCGGGGTCGATGCGACGCACATGTGGTATTCATGTGATGAGGGTCATTGCTGCAGTGTGAGATAATCCCCGGAATTATCCAGGTAAAATTACCTGTGGTGTGGGATTTATCTCTGGAATTATCGGGGCATGGGCTAATACTCACAGTTTATCTTTATCTCGTAGTAGTCATTGTGTTAGGATTAGTTGCATAGCGGGGATTGAACCCTATAATGTGGAGATGTTAAGGGCTTGCACCGGACCTATGTAGAATGAGATGCATAGATTCCGACAAGTACGCATTAGAGAGTCAGCATATAGAAAATGTGTTTTCTTGACTTGGTTTTATGCATGTGGTGTCCTGTTTTCTACACTTGACACTTAGTTTAGTTTCACTTGTTTTTTACATGTTTCCTTGCTACGTCATATTTTATGTATTCTTGTTTATTACATATTATTTAAGAATCCATGCTTAATGTTCATTTATGTTGTTTGTTTTTATGTCACTCACACCATTTATGGCTGACCCCTTTAGTTTTGGGGGTTATGGATCATCTCTAGCCTCATGTGTTACAGGTTGTTGCTTAGAGTTTGGACATTGGGATTCTTGAGATAGTTTTGGAGATAAATTGATGTAATAGAGCTTTTGTGTAAAATTTTGTAAAAAGAAGTGTTGTAAAGAAAGAAATTTATAATTCAAGGTGTTTTGTATTCCGCTGTGCTTTGTAAACAATTAATGTAATAAAAAGTTTTCATTTTCCCTGTCTTTGGTTGCTATGTTTACAACTACATTGAAGTTGATGCTGGGATTGTGCCACGTATTTTCTAAGATATTATATTAGAAATTCGGGGCGCTACACAAGCAAAAGGAAATGTCTCTTGAAGACCTGATTATCAGGTTGCGGATTGAAGGGGACAATCGTAAGGCTGACAAGTCCATAGAAAAAGCCAATATGGTGGAGCACGAACAGAAGGGCAAAAAGAGGAAGTTCTTGCCACAGGGCTCGAACAAGAAGCCTGTTGCAAAGAGGTTTGCTGGAAAATGCCACAAGTGCGGTAGGCTTGGGCACAAGATATCGGAATGTCACAGCAAGGATGACATCCGCAAGGACCTGGAAAGGCGAAAGGGAATGAGAAAGCTCATGCGCACATAGCTGAGAACATGTCCACTGGTCTCTCTGACTTGGACCTTTGTGCTGTTGTATCAGAGGTCAATCTGGTGAGGAGAAATCCTCGTGAGTTGTGGTATGATACTGAAGCCACCAAGCACATCTGCTCGGACAAGGATATGTTTACTTCATACCAGAAATGCAACAAGAATGAACAGTTGTTCATGGGAAATTCTTCTACCTCCAAGATTGAAGGAATAGGAAAGATAGTGCTGAAGATGACTTCTGGCAAGGAACTAACACTAACCAATGTGTTGCACGTTCCGGATATTCATAAGAACTTGGTCCCGGGATCTTTGTTGAACAAGAATGGATTTAGGGTCGTGCTTGCTTCTAACAATTTTGTACTTTCAAAGAATGGGTGTACTTGGGAAAATGGTATGTTAAGGATGGACTGTTCAAATTCAATGTAATGACAGTCATTCCAAAATCTGTTGTTCTTGTTGTTCCCAAAATTAATGAAATGAATCATGTTGCTTATGTTGTTGAGTCTTCTTTTGTTTGGCATGAAAGACTATGCCATATTAATTTTAATTATCTGCGTAGATTAATTAACATGAATTTACTACCAAAATTTAAGCTAGACAACTGCGACAAATGTGAAGTTTGCACAGAGGCAAAACTCACTAAAACTCCATCCCGTTCTGTAGAAAGAAACACTGAAAATCTCAGTTTAATTCACACGAATCTGTGTGATTTAAAATTCGTACAGACCAGAGGCGGTAAAAAGTATTTTGTTACGTTCATAGACGATTGCACAAAATACTGCTATGTATACTTGTTACATAGTAAAAATGAGGCATTGGATAAATTCAACGAATATAAGGTTGAGGTTGAGAATCAACTTAGTAAAACGATTAAAATCGTTAGAAGTGATAGATGAGGGGAATATGATGCACCGTTTAATAGTTCATCAGACCACTGCCCCTCACTCACCTGAATCAAACAGTACTGCCGAGCGCAAGAACCGAACTCTGAAGGAGATGATGAATGCCTTATTGTTGAATTCTGGGTTATTCTAGAACATGTGGGGGGAAGCATTGCTGACCGCCAACTATATTCTCAATAAAATACCTCACAAGAAAACTAGCAAGACACCATACGAACTGTGGAAAGGTAATGTACCTTCTTATAAATACCTCAAAGTGTGAGGGTGTCTAGCAAAGGTAGCAGTACCTAATCCCAAACAGGTCAAAAATAGGACATAAGACCATTGATAGCATATTCATAGGCTATGCACACAACAGTAGTATATATCGGTTCTTGGTATATAAATCGGATATACCGGACGTGTATGTAAATACAACAATAGAATCAAGGAATACTTCCTTCTTTGAACACGTGTTTTCATGTAAGGATGCTACGTACCCAAAACGTACACATGAAAAAGGGAGTGCGAGTACTTCAGTTGATAAACCAGGAGATGATAATGATGAACGTAGAAGAAGCAAATGGGCTAGAACATCAAAGTCATTTGGTCCTGACTTTGTAACAGTCTTTCTGTTACTGAGTCTAGAAAATTCAAGGAAACCATGTCTACGCCTGATGCTCCTATGTGGAAGGAAGAAATCAAAAGTGAAATAGACTCCATCATGCAAAATCATACATGGGAGTTGGTTGATTTGCCTTCTAGATGTAAATCTCTAGGATGCAAATGGATTTTCAAATGAAAATTGAAACCGGATGTTTCAATAGAGAAACATGAGACTAGACTTAAGGTACAAGGATTTAGGCGAAAGGAAGGCCTAGAATTTTTTGATACTTATTCTCCGGTCACCAGAATAACTTCCATAAGAATGTTTATAGCTATTGCAGCTCTACGCAGCATCAAAACTGCCTTTCTAAATGGGGATTTAGAAGAAGAAATATACATGAAACAACCTGAGGGCTATGTAGTTCTTGGATAAGAAAACAAGGTATGCAAACTTGTAAAATCATTGTACGGATTGAAACAAGCACCAAAGCAGTGGCATGCAAAATTTGACAATGTTATGATATCAAATGGTTTCAAAATAAATTAATGTGATAAGTGTATCTACATCAAAGATACGCTAAATGGATACATTCTGGTGTGTCTGTCTGTAGATGACATGCTCATTATTGGTAGCAATAATGACATTATCAAATAAACTAAGAACATGCTTAGTGGTAAGTTTAATATGAAAGATTTGCGAGTTGCAAATGTCAAACTAGGAATCAAAGTTTCCAAGACGTCTGAGGGAATTACTTTGTCTCAAGCTCATTATGCTGAGAAGGCACTTGAAAGATTCAAGAATTACTCCAATGGGACTGCCAAAAGTCATGTGGATCCCAGTCTTCACTTGTTCAAAAACACGAGTGACAGGATATCACCATTAGAATATGCACGTGTAATTGGTAGTCTGATATACTTAACAAATTGTACAAGACCGAACTTGGTGCATTCAGTAAATGTAGTGAGCCACTACATAAGTAAACCAGGACGAAGTCGCTGAAAAGGAATAACTAGAGTATTGAACTACTTGCGACATACTCAGAGTTATGGGCTGCATTACACCAGATATCCAGCAATACTGGAAGGCTACAGTGATGCCAACTGGATATCGGACTCCAAGAACTCGAAATCCGCAAGTGGGTATGTCTTCACTCTTGGTGGTGCAGCTGTGTCATGGAAATCCTCTAAACAAATGTTATTGGCCAGATCAGATCTCCCATGTAATCTGAGTTTATTGCTTTAGACAAAGCGGTAGAGAAAGCGGGATGGCTTCGAAACTTTTTAGAGGATATTCCTATGTGGGAAAAACCAGTGTCTTCTATATGTGTACACTGTGACAGCCAATCGGCTATAGCAAGAGCACTGAGTTGTATGTGTAATGGTAAGTCTCGTCATATCAGACGGTGACACAAAACCATTAGACAACTGCTCTCAAATGAAATAATCTCTATACAGTATATAAAATTGGCCGACAACCTAGCGGATCCATTTACTAAAGGTTTGTCACGAGAGAAAGTTGTGAGATCATCAAGAGAAATGGGTTTAAAGCTATGATGAAAGAGGATACTTGATGGAAACCCTACCTAGGTGACTGGAGATGTAACACCCCGCAAAATTGAAAATGACAATTTTGCCCTCATGTGTTATGCACGTGTATTTTGTGACGTGTTTTCACTGTATATTTTGACTACCGACTATTTATGCATTTCTTGTATTGATTTTATCCTATTTGAGTCAACTAAAATATAATATTTCAATCTCTGTATTTTTACGTGCTTTTATGTGTTTTCGATATACGTATCAATTACGTATTTTTTCACCGTTACGTGTGATATTCCTGTGTTTCAATTATTTATTTAAGTATTTGAATTCGTTTTATATGGAAGTCCATTTTCCCTATTTTTGATTAAAATAATTTTTGTACGTGTAATGCACGTGTTTTCTATGTACGTAGTGATTACATCGTGAAATATATAAAAAAATTAGTAAATGTATTTTTCTTATGTTGTTTTCAATTATATTTAATAATTTTCCATCGATAAAGTTGATTTTCACATTTTGATATTTTACGTGCAATGCACGTGTTTTTGGCCAACGTATTTGAGCGTATTCATTTCCAAAATATAAATTTGGGAGTGTGTGTATGTTTATTTTATTTGTGCATGAAAGATTATAATTTTCAAATTAAACTAATTTTATATACATCTTGTATATTGTATACATGTGTTTTAATTTAAATAATGAAAATATTTAATTAAAGAGAAGTGTCTGCAAGTGTTAATTTTTCCATCTTTATTTTTTTACTCTCATTTACTATTTAGCATGCATAATCTTTATTTAGTCCTTTATTAAACCCATGGACGTAAAGAGAGGTTCTAACCCATTAGGCAAGCCCACTAGACTAACTAATTAAATTGATTAAAAAGAAAGCCCATGAGACAAGTCCATTAATTAAATCTATTTTTAAGTTGTGCATGGACTCACACATGACATGTAACAACTTTTAATACACATTTTAGAACTATAGGAATTGTATTAAATTTTGTGTATGTGTGTGCACTAGTGCACAACACGTGCACGTGTTAGATGAAGAGGTGAGTGATCTCTTTCCTTCTAATGTAGAGAATGCATGCTAAAAGTTATAAATGAGTTGTATAAATTGAATTTGATGTGAAATATGTAGACATAATCTATGCTAATGTAGTATGCCATGAATAATAGTAATCTTGATGAGATTAAGTAAATAATTGCTACCATGTTAATTAGAAAGAAGATTTTGACAAGAGAATTAATACTATGAATTATGTTAGTATGCTTGTAATTTTGTACGTGTCGAATGTATGATTTGTATGAAAATTGTAGAAGTAGTGCTATATTAAATTTATGATTTGATACCATGATAAATTGAAAGAAGAAAGAAGAAAAGATAAATTCAGTTATTACCATGAAATGTGTCAACTATTGCTCATTGCCATGTTATATTGAAAAAATAAATTTTTGCATAAAAGAATTTCCTTTGAGATTTCATGGATGTTTAAGAGGCATGTTTGGTTTTATTACAAAATTTTAATTAGTTTAATTGAGACCATAAACTAGTTTTAATGGATACAATTCTTAAATTCAAGTTTTGAGAAAAATACAAATCTATATGTAAAATGGGAAGAGGAATTATTTAAAAAATAGAAATATATTTTTAAAATGAATTTGAAATTAGTTGGTTGCTGTTTTAGAATTCATCTCAGTCAAAAGAAAAGTTTATTTCAATATCCTAAAGATTGGATCATTGGATAAACAAGTTTTGCGAAAAAGAACCAATTTCAGAACAGTATGAACAAAAGTATTAACACAACTCCTAAATAGAAATCACACTTGGACTTACTGGTCAGCCAGTGCACCACAGAGCACTACTTGTAAGAGATTTTGGGTTCGAAACTTGATAGTCACATTTTATTTTGATTAACTCAATTAAATTCCAAACCTGTACTTTGTATATAAGGGGGCTTTGGTTGCGATTTATTGACACAAGTTCAAACGGACTTAGTGGCCAGTGGGTTTGGGCTTTGGTGCTGGCTATGTGTGTCGGCAGGTCCCTGGTTCGAAACCCAGAGCCACCTTTTGAATATTTTTTGGGTTTTTTTATATATTTGAGTTTTTGATGTGAAAAAGATTGATAATAAAACTTTATTATTCATATGAAATAAAAATAAAATTTGTTAGAGATAGTTATAAAATTTTCTTGTATATTCTAAGAAAGTAAAAAAATTGGGATTTGAAATAGTAAATGAGTTTTGACTCCAAAATTATCATTTGAGTAAATGATCCATATTTTTGAAAAGAAGGAAAAATATGCAACAAGTTATGAATTTCTCTTGTATAAACAAACACTTTTGTTGAGTAAAAACAACTTGAATATGAATTGAGATATGAATTGCTTAAATTGCTAATAGAATTTATAGTGATGAATCCTTTGTTCATGAAAGGAATTATTGTTCTAATTTGAGTTGTAAATGAATAAGTGAATCATGAATAAGTGCTAAAACAAGACATTTATCAAATTGTGAATAAGTTGAAGATAAGCATACTTTGAGTTAAGACATGATTATTGAAGGATATGAATACCCAAGATTTCTTGTACATGAAAAATTGCGATTTAGAGTTAGTAAGACCTCAGGTACCGGCACCATTAAAATAAAAGAGTTGAGATATAATTTTGAAATATTGCCATGGAGCTATCTCGTATTTTTGTGACTAAGTCCGGTAGGAGGTAAAACTAATTCTAGGTATGATAAATTATTCATGTCTTGAACTTAAAAATTTTAGGCACTTAAGTGAAGATGTAGTAAATCTGGGCAAACGTAAGTGGGGTGCTCTATATAGTCGGACGATGTACTTCGGGACTATAGTCCCAGTCAGGCAGTGTACTGTGGTTTCTCCGATGGAGACGAGTTTTATTTTAAATCTGGGACTATGCGTAGTCGGGCGGATAGTTTGTCGTACCCCAGTGTATATACATATACCGGGGCTAAAGGGGTACATGCGGGGGATTCGCATGACGAGGAGTCTGTATAACAGTCGGGCAGTGTACTCTGGGACTGGGATCGGTACTCGTGGAATGCCAAAACCTTGTTCTTATTACTGGGTAGTTTTCATGGCGAGGGATCGAACCCTTTAATGTGGAGTACGTAGGTGCTTGCCCTCGGACCTATGTAGTATGGGATGCATAGAATCCGAACAAGTATGCATTAGTGTCATCTTAGTATAAAATATCTGCATTAGACATTAAGGTATCGCATAAACTTACATTTTTAGCGTAGTCACATTTTTTACACTTTATTATTCATTCAATTTTGTGATTTGTTAAAGTATTGAGATCGTTATATGTACGGTATAGAGAGGATGGCCGAGTATAACATTTTCGTCAGTTATAAGTGACTAACGTGCCCACAGCTTAATATGCAGGAAATGGACATATTCATGAAGAGGTAAAGATGATGTTGTTGATTAATTTCATAGATAAAGTTATACAAGTTGTATATTATTTTCATTATTCTATTTCTTTGTATCTTCCACTGTGTAAACAATGTAAAGAATTCTGATGTATAATGAAAAGGTTTAATTTCCTTGTAAAATTATACGAAGTGAAGTGTAAAGATCCTGTGGAATCTCGAATTCGGTCTTATTTGGAATTCAGGGCATTACAGGAGATCCCAAGATCCAGATTCAATGGGACAACTAAATCTTATTGAACTGACGTGAGCACTGAGAGATTAAAATCTCGTACCTATTCTTAGGATGATAAACAGTGCTACCTGCAAGGGGTTAGGATAAACTTGGCTTTTAATGATTTCCATAGCTTTGAAATAAAAGTGGGGTATGGCAGGATACTCTTTATGGGAAATCACCTTGTGAGTGTGAAATGTGGCTGTTTCTAAGAGAATGAAGAGAGACTATATTCTCCAAGTTCACTCAAAATTAATTAGGATTGTTCAAAGTCAAAATGAACACAACAAGAGAACCTAGTTCTGTGAGGAGATGAAACTGTGTGATAGTTATTGTCTAGATTCACATCAAAGCCCGGGTAGTTCAAGACATCATGTTTACTACCTGGTTAAGTGAATCCGATGGCTGCTCACTAGGGGTGGTTCAAAGTTGAAAAAGTACTACAATTTCTGATGCAGTGATTTTCCGATTGTACTCTCAGAGTCTTTTTTGTCGTGTATTTTTCTGTTATGTCTTTTTGTGTCGTGTCTGGATTGCATAGTCTGGTAATTTTCATTCATGTGAGGGATTGTTGAAAATATTTTTGACATATTTTTCGGGCCTGATTCCGGTGGGCTCCAGCCACCGGCGGCGCCGGAAAGTGATTGGATTGTGTTCCTCTCGTCGTGTACTATTCCGTAATGTACTTATTTGCCAAAAACGGATTCTGTATGAATGAGAAATGTTGGTCCAAAGTTGGGAACTCGAAACGTACTAACTTGAAAATTTGGAGAAAATGGATAGTCCCACATTGAAAGTTGAGAAAGATTTCTTTAGTATATAAACTAAAGAAATGGACTAAAGGGCGTAGCCCTGAGGTTACCACTAATGTATAGTGGAGAGAGGACCTAGCCAAAGTTACAAACACACACACGCGTGCGCGCGCGCCGGGCTCGGCCCGGTTCTGGCCAGCCTAAATTATTTTTTGCCCCGCTCCGACTTTTTCCCAAGGCTTTTTAAATTCTGTAACTATGTCATAACTCTGTAACAGCAGAATAATGGATTCATCACTTACGCTTTTGTGCCATTGCTCTGCTGTTATAGAGTAATGGATCCATCTGTTATGCCTTTGATCTCCTATAAGTCCAGACCATTTTGTCTGTCATTTTATACAGTTTTTGAATTTTACAGTCTCATTCTTCTTCTACCTCTGAGTCTGAGTCTGAGAGTGTAACACAGCTACTGGTTCGCTGGTGTCTCTGAAGCTAGAGTGTTGCTCTCTCTAATATTATAATGGGAGAAGGCCTTAGTGTCATTTGTAAATGTTTTGTCTATCTACCAACCCGTGCAATACACATACAATTAAAACCCTCAATATAAACTCATCTAATCCGTACACCGCACATGCATTCAAAAAAACCCAAAATCTAAAAAACTAGTTATTATAATGGGAGAAGGCCTTAGTGTCATTTATCATTTTGTCATTCTACCAACATGTGCAACGCATGTACATAACTAATATAAAGGAAGTTTTCGGTTCAAATCCTCCCTACGTCAAAGTTTTTATTTTTTATTTTTTTAATTATTAAAACGTGCATCGCACGTGTAAATGACTGGTTAGTTTAAATTAAAAAGGAGTGTCACTTAAAATTGAAAACATGTGTAATACATATGTTTGGGTGGGTAGGGTTATATAAATAATGTTCAATAACCCTCATGTCTTATAAAGGGCTAATTATCATTGAAGTTGAGAATATCAAGGGACAAAATGTGAAGTAGGATATGCGGAAATTAGAGCATCCATATTTTGTTCCTTATATTTCAAAAAATTGGAAAATATAGGGAACGAACCGATGCAGTACGTTCCCTCTGTTTTCAAATTTTGAAAAAATAGCTAAAATAGGCTTCTATATTTGAGAGACGATATAGGAATTTTTCAAATATAGGAATCGGCAGATCATCTTGCGTCTGATCTAAAGTAAATTTTTCTGTGGAATTATTTTTATAAAAAAAAAGGTCAGACGCAAGATATATTTTTTAAAAAAAAATATTTCGGACACAAGGTCATTTTGCGTCTAATTAAAAAAAACCCGGAAGGAATCGGACGCAAAATGATTTCACTTCCGACGAAATTAAAAACAAAACGGATGCAACACCTTGTTCCCCCCCCCCCCCCCCCCCCCCCCCCCCCCCCCCCAATTTTTTTTTCCTTCTATGGAATATAGCCTATAGGATTATTTATGCATATAAAGTTACTTTTAGATTGGTTTGATTATTTGATCAAGAGATGAGATTGAATGGGCCTATAGAAATTATTATGTATTTCTATGCGTACAATTTTTGTTATAAAAAATTTGTGTGGGGCTCAAATTAAAAAAAAAAAAATAAAAAATCAACGGCCGAGATTCAAAAGCAAAAAAAATCATCCTACATTGGACTCAAATTTTGAATTTCAACGACTACAAGTCCAACTGAAAATTTCTATTTCTAAAATCCAAATATAGAAATTTTGAGTCTAGACCATAAATGCTCTTAGGCCATATACTACAAAGAAAGTTGTATGCCAGATTACAAAGTTTTCTGCTCACACTATGTCAATAGTCAATAGACATCGATACTTTATTGATTTTTATTATTATTTTGTGTGTGTGTGTAATACATTAGAAGGCGTGACACCAAATTAGTCAAAACCCTGGATGACTCCGCGCCCAGTATAATTGGCTTGTGCATTCCTTTCGGAGCTTCATCAAGTTCACCTATCCTTTAATATTGGGAATAGACGTTTAATTGCATTCCTTACCTTGTTCGTGAAAAATAGAGGTCACTAAGGTTGAAAAAATGTATCGCTCAGCAATGCTCGAGAAGCTACCAATGAGGCATTGTTCTATTGGTGTTCCACAGCTTACCAGAGTAAGATTTTGAGCATTTTACAAACCTGCGTCGCTCTTCCGAATTCAGAAAAGAGTGAATCGAATCTAGGCGTTGTCTCTCTAAAAGAGAAGAACTCAGAATATAAGAAGGAAGACCTACGGAATTCGAGGAGAAACTCCAACCGTGGCAAAAAGCACTGTTGACGAAGCGACGTTGGCTGCATACTGGGCTTTCGGGATCGGATCCCGAATGCCAAGTATGATCCATTTACGTGTGCATGCTCTTGACTGAAGCACACAAAAAAATTCCTAGTAATTTTATAGATACTATTGTTAGAACTTGAATTTCGTAAAATAGAATATTTCTAATAATCTTTGTGAAGAAGTAAAATTACAAGAATAAAAAAACAAACCAGACAATTGGATACTGAGTCGAGATGAAAATCTATCTCCTTAAAGCAAAATTCACCCCGTAGTGTGACAGTTGTTGAAGAACTACATCCCAGAATACAACTGTATTACCTTCTCTGAAGAGCAACACTCTAGCTTCAGAGACACCAGCGAACCAGTAGCTGTGTTACACTCTCAGACTCAGACTCAGAGGTAGAAGAAGAATGAGACTGTAAAATTCAAAAACTGTATAAAATGACAGACAAAATGGTCTGGACTTATAGGAGATCAGAGGCATAACAGATGGATCCATTACTCTATAACAGCAGAGCAATGGCACAAAAGCGTAAGTGATGAATCCATTATTCTGCTGTTACAGAGTTATGGCATAGTTACAGAATTTAAAAAGCCTTGGGAAAAATTCGGAGCGGGGTAAAAAATAATTTAGGCTGGCCAGAATCGGGCCGAGCCCGGCGCGCGCGCACGCGTGTGTGTGTTTGGAACTTTGGCTAGGTCCTCTCTCCACTATACGTTAGTCGTAACCTCAGGGCTACGCCCTTTAGTCTATTTCTTTAGTTTATATACTAAAGAAATCTTTATCAACTTTCAATGTGGGACTATCCATTTTCTCCAAATTTTCAAGTTAGTACGTTTCGAGTTCCCAACTTTGGACCAACATTTTTCATTCATACAGAATCCTTTTTGGCAAACAAGTACATTACGGAATAGTACACGACGAGAGGAACACAATCCAATCACTTTCCGGCGCCGCCGGTGGCTGGAGCCCACCGGAATCAGGCCCGAAAAATATGTCAAAAATATTTCCAACAATCCCACACATGAATGGAAATTACCAGACTATGCAATTCAGACACGACACAAAAAGACATAACAGAAAAATACACGACAAAAAGACTCTGAGGGTACAATCGGAAAATCACTGCATCAGAAATTGTAGTACTTTTTCAACTTTGAACCACCCCTAGTGAGCAGCCATCGGATTCACTTAACCAGGTAGTAAACATGATGTCTTGAACTACCCAGGCTTTAATGTGAACCTAGACAATAACTATCACACAGTTTCATCTACTCACAGAACTAGGTTCTCTTGTTGTGCTCATTTTGACTTTGAACAACCCTGATTAATTTTGAGTGAACTTGGAGAATATAGTCTCTCTTCATTGTACGCACAGAAATACATAATAATTTCTATACGCCCATTCAATCTCATCTCTTGATCAAATAATCAAACCAATCTAAAAGTAACTTTATATGCATAAATAATCCTATAGGCTATATTCCATAGAAGGGAAAAAAATTGGGGGGGGGGGGGGGGGGGGGGGGGGGGGGGGACGCAACAAGGTGTTGCGTCCGTTTTGTTTTAAATTTCGTCGGAAGTGAAATCATTTTGCGTCCGATTCCTTTTGGGTTTTTTTAATCAGACGCAAAATGACCTTGCGTCCGAAATATTTTTAAAAAAAAAATTGATCTTGCGTGTGACCTTTTTTTTTATAAAAATAATTCCACAGAAAAATTTACTTTAGATCAGACGCAAGATGATCTGCCGATTCCTATATTTGGAAAATTCCTATATCGTCTCTCAAATATAGAAGCCTATTTTAGCTATTTTTTCAAAATTTGAAAACAGAGGGAACGTACTGCATCGGTTCGTTCCCTATATTTTCCAAATTTTTGAAATATAAGGAACAAAATATGGATGCTCTAATTTTCGCATATCCTACTGATATGGCTAAAAATAGGATTAAATCGGGACCGTTCACATCGGAGACGAATCTTAAAGCTCAGGGGTAAAACGGTAATTTCACCTACTAACGGATCCGAAGCGGGTACTGGGTCTCCTTCTCACAGATCCAACAACCCGCGAACGGATCCACCTCAACTGGGTACGGGTCTCGACCCGATACAAACCCAGACCAGCAAGAGGAGATCAGGGTCACTGATTTGACTAAATCAACGGGCCTAATTTGCAATTATCCTCTCACCGGGAATTAAGGGATTACATTCCTAATCTGATTACGAGGATTTTATGCCTTATCAGATCACAGGAATCACATTCCTAATCTGATCCCGACGGCGACTATAAATACCCCCCACCTACCACTGTTACAGGTTAATCACTCTTTTTCCTGCATAAGCTCTTTTTTAATCATCACTGGTTACTGACAAGAGCGTCGGAGGGTGCGTCGCCGGGATCGACCCCGGTGTTTCGCACTTTCCTTGCAGGTGTACGGCGGGAGTCAGCAGCCCAACTCAGACGGACAGGTTCGGATCCGCTACTCAGGTTTTTCCACGAACCCACAAATTCTATCTGTTTACCCCCACACCGAAATCAGCAGTAACAGATTGGCGCCGTCTGTGGGAAGACCATACGAATAGCCTCCGCCTCTTCCTCGTCGACTAGTTCTTTTCCAGCCATGCCTCCCAGAAAAGTAAGATCCAGGGGGTCCAATCGTGCACCCAACCCCGCGGACCAGCAAGAAGTCCCTGTCCATCCCTCTCAACAACTGGGGGGGCTCCCTCCGCCCGCCGAGGACCGTGTCCAGCAGGACCAACCTCTTCTTCCGAACCAGCAACCCCCAAACGGTCCCGATCCACGGAAGCAAAAACAACCTCTCCATCAAGACCACATATCGGTACACAACGCCTCTACAGACTCTTACGCCTCCCATAGTCCTCAGGCCCCCGACCTTCGAAATACTATCCTCAACCGGCAGAAGGATGAGGATCTCCGCCACCGTCTGGACGAAAAGCGGTCCCGAGAGGGAGCCTCCCGCCTACAACGTCCAGATGAGCGAAATCCTCACCACCGCGAGCGTAGAAGGTCTCCTGCCAGGAGAGGGCGAAGAGAGTCACCCGGGCATTACAGGAGGAGGCGCCACTCTCCTACCGGTCGGCATCAGCCGAGGAACAATGAGGTGCCCATCACTCGCGCCGAGTTCCTGCAGTTTCAAGCAACGGTGTTGCAGGCTCTTAACCTCCGACCCAACAACAATGAGGCCCAAAAGGTCCCTTCGCCCCAACGGGTTCCCAGTCCTCGCCGTAGGTCAGCCTCTCCTCCGCCAGCTCCTAACCACCGGCAGCATGATCTTAGCCCTCGCCGCTCCCGGGACGACCATCGTCGTAGCCCCGGCTCTCCCTCCTACGAAGACGAGTCCAGAGGCTCGTTCGACTACCGCGGGAGGGACGATGCCCTATACCGCCGCCTCCATGAGGTGGAGAGGCGAATCGGTCGGATGGACGAGGGGGAGGGGTCGAACAGCAGAACCATCCGTCCGAGCAGACCCCCTTTCTCCCGAACCATCATGGAAGCTCCTATCCCAAGAGGTTTCGAACCCCCGAAGTTCGAAACTTACTCGGGGGAGTCGGACCCCGTCGACCACATTGAGAGCTTCAAGACCCTCATGCTCATCCACCAGGCTTCGGACGCCTTACTTTGCAAGACCTTCCCCGCCACCCTGAAGGGGTCGGCTAGGGAATGGTACTCCCACCTTGCTCCCTCTTCCATCTTCTCCTTTGAGCAATTCGAGAGCCTCTTCATCACTCATTTTGTGAGTGGCAGACGCACGGAGAAGTCCAACATCTCGTTACTCCAGCTCCGCCAGGAGAAGGGAGAGAAGTTGAGAGACTATGTGAAGAGGTTCACTGCGGACGTCAGGTCCATAGTCTCCCTCGACCAATCCGTCGCAACAGCCGCCTTCCAATCCAACGTCTTCAATTCCAGCCTCCGCTCCTCTCTTGCTAAGAAGCCTCCACAGAACTTTGCCGACCTCATTCTCAGGTGTGACAAGTACATTCGTGCCGAAGAGGCCGCCTACCTTCCAAGCTTCGGAGGGTCTACCTCAGGGACGAAACGAAAGCTGACCGAGGAAGAAGAGGCTAAGAAGCTTCAGAAGGACGGCAATGGCCAGCGCCGCCCGTCTCCTCGGTTTGAGAAGTTCACCCCCCTCGTTGCCAATATATCAGAAGTTCTTATGGAAGTGGACAAGGAAGGGCTACTCCGTGCTCCCCCTAGAATGAACACACCTGGAAAGAAGAGGAACAAGGATAAGTGGTGCCGCTTTCACAGGGACCACGGCCACGACACGGAAGATTGTCGGGCTCTGAAGGAGGAGATCGAAGAACTCATACAGCGGGGGCACCTGACCAAGTTTGTCCAGAAAGAGGGGGCCGAGCTTCCCCCCTGAGGAGCCAACAAACGAACCGAAGGGCCCGCCGAGCTTTAAGACTCAGAACCTCCCGGCTCTTCCCAAGAGGTCTTCACCTTATTGTAGAAGTAGGACCCTGATTTTCAATAAGGCCGATGCTTGTAACCCGGCCGATAGCATGTAATAATGGCTCGCCCTATTGAAGCGGCCACTTAGTTTATTTCAAACTTTACATCTTTTCATTAAAAATTATTGCTCTTACTTCTCTCTTAAATGGTGGGTTCGGAGTCCAGCTTCTTCTACAGGGCTGCTCCCGCAACTTACTAACCTTAAACAACGAGTTCGGAGTCCAACACTTGGTTCGATTCCTCTTCAAATAACCTGCTCTTCAGCGGGTTAGAAGTGGTTCGCCATTCGGAATTGCTCCCACAACCGTTGACTACCTCTACCGATGGTTCGGAGTCCAACACTTGGCTCGATTCTGCTTCAAATAACCTGCTCTTCAGCGGGTTAGAAGTGGTTCGCCATTCGGAATTGCTCCCACAACCGTTGACTACCTCTACCGATGGTTCGAAGTCCAACACTTGGCTCGATTCTGCTTCAAATAACTTGCTCTTCAGCGGGTTAGAAGTGGTTCGCCATTCGGAATTGCTCCCACAACCGTTGATTCTCTCACATAAGCAGCGAGTTCGGAGCTAAAAGCTCTTCCCTAGAGTTGCTCCTCACACTCTTCTCACAAATAGCTCTCTTCCTGAGCCGAGCTCTTCACTCCGCTCGCCTCCGAAGCGGACCTCTTCTCAGCAAGTTTGGAGCACAACTCTCTCCTAGAGTTCCTCCTGACACTTGTCTGACAAATGGCTCTCTTCCGGAGCCGAGCTCTTCCCTCCGCTCGCCGCCGAAGCGGACCTCTTCTCAACGAGTTCGGAGCTCACAACTCTCTCCTAGAGTTGCTCCTCAAACTCATCTCCCAAATGGCTCTCTTCCAGAGCCGAGCTCTTCACTCCGCTCGCCTCCGAAGTGGACCTCTTCTCAGCAAGTTTGGAGCACAACTCTCTCCTAGAGTTCCTCCTGACACTTGTCTGACAAATGGCTCTCTTCCGGAGCCGAGCTCTTCCCTCCGCTCGCCGCCGAAGCGGACCTCTTCTCAACGAGTTCGGAGCTCACAACTCTCTTCTAGAGTTGCTCCTCAAACTCATCTCCCAAATGGCTCTCTTCCAGAGCCGAGCTCTTCACTCCGCTCGCCTCCGAAGCGGACCTCTTCTCAGCAAGTTTGGAGCACAACTCTCTCCTAGAGTTCCTCCTGACACTTGTCTGACAAATGGCTCTCTTCCGGAGCTGAGCTCTTCCCTCCGCTCGCCGCCGAAGCGGACCTCTTCTCAACGAGTTCGGAGCTCACAACTCTCTCCTAGAGTTGCTCCTCAAACTCATCTCCCAAATGGCTCTCTTCCAGAGCCGAGCTCTTCACTCCGCTCGCCTCCGAAGCGGACCTCTTCTCAGCAAGTTTGGAGCACAACTCTCTCCTAGAGTTCCTCCTGACACTTGTCTGACAAATGGCTCTCTTCCGGAGCCGAGCTCTTCCCTCCGCTCGCCGCCGAAGCGGACCTCTTCTCAACGAGTTCGGAGCTCACAACTCTCTCCTAGAGTTGCTCCTCAAACTCATCTCCCAAATGGCTCTCTTCCAGAGCCGAGCTCTTCACTCCGCTCGCCTCCGAAGCGGACCTCTTCTCAGCAAGTTTGGAGCACAACTCTCTCCTAGAGTTCCTCCTGACACTTGTCTGACAAATGGCTCTCTTTCGAGCCGAGCTCTTCTCAACGAGTTCGGAACACAACTCTCTCATAGAGTTCTTCCTCACACTTGTCTCACAAATAGCTCTCTTCCAGAGCCAAGCTCTTCACTCCGCTCATCTCCCAGGCAGACCTTCTCCTCGACAAGTTAGGAGCACAACTCTCTCCTAGAGTTCTTCCGCACACTTGTCTCACAAATGGCTCTCTTCCAGAGTCGAGCTCTTCCATCGGCTCGGATGCCGAGCAAGTGCCGATCCGACCTCAACATCAAAGAGCCCGGTCGGCTAACCGAGCAAGTGCCTTTCCGAGCCTGCAAACGGAGAAAACTCACTTTCTCATTAACATTCGTGTAAGATCTCGATTAGACGGCCCAGATCTTGCCAGCGACGCTAAACGACAAGATAACGTTTTCTTGGGAACTGAGCCGTTTCGAGATTCGTGCCATCATCCAACGGCCCAGATCTTGCCAGCGTCGCTAAACGATAAGATAGTTTTTTTTGGAAATTGTGCCCGCCTCGAGATCCGCGCTGAGATCCAGCGGCTCAGATCGCCCCACGTCGCTCAGTATTCCTAGCCGAGCGACTAGCGATCCGACCCACTCGCGCCTCTTCTTCGCCCCAAGGGTCTTCCTAGCCCAAGGGTCTTCCAAGCACAAGGGTCCTCCTAGCACATCTTCTCCGCCCCTAGGAGTGGAGCTCCTCTTCCAAAATCCCCAAGACCAAAGTACTTATCAACTTCATGAAGACAAGCATCTTGCGGGGCTATTTTGACCATGAAGGAGGGTGAATCTTCATCCCACTCCTAAAGAGAAGTTGCAGATCTTCGAACTAGCTTCGAAACGAGGGGTCGCACGCCCCGATCGGACCTCCGTAGCACCGGGAAAGTGGATCTCAATGGAGCTGCGCCGAATAGCTCGGAAATCCGAGCCGAGCCACTCGCACGAGGGAGAAATCCGAACCGAACTCTTCCCATCCGAGCTCTTCCCATCCGAGCAAGAACCCGAGCTCTTCCCATCCGAGCTCTTCCCATCCGAGCCCCAACATCAAAGAGCCCGGTCGGCTGCCGAGCAAGTGCCTTTCCGATCCTGCAAACGGAGAAAACTCACTTTCTCCTCAACATTCGTGTAAGATCTCGATCAGACGGCCCAGATCTTGCCAGCGACGCTAAACGACAAGATAACATTTTCTTGGGAACTGAGCCGCCTCGAGATTCGTGCCATCATCCAACGGCCCAGATCTTGCCAGCGTCGCTAAACGACAAGATAACGTTTTCTTGGGAACTGAGCCGTCTCGAGATTCGTGCCACCATTCAACGGCCCAGATCAAGCCACGTTGCTCGGATCTCCAATCCGAGCTACTGCCCTACCGAGCTGCAAAATGGCCAAAAAATTGCCTCAAAATCCGCGCTCGGATCTGCCGAACAAGAAGCCAAAAAAGAAGAAGACAAAAAAAAAACACAAGTGACCGGGTTCGGACCCATTAAGGGGACCCAAACCCAAACCATCACTTCTCCTCTTCCTGGCGCCAAAAAAAAACAGAAGAAAACCCAACACTTCTTCAACCTCGGAGCGTCGAGCTCCCCTCCGCCGAAGCTCAAGTCCTCCGCCAAGCTCCACCAAACCGAGCTCTCTCCCTCGACGAGCTCCGAGCTCCCCGCCACTGCGAGCTCCGGTGGGAAGCTCCGAACTCCTCTCCACGTCGAAGCTCCCTTTCCGTCACCGAGCTCCCCCATGGTCGAACGTCGAGCTGTCTTCCTCGACGAAGCTCCAAGATCCACTCGTCGACCACGTTCGACGAGCTCCCCTCGCAAACAAGCTCCGAAGCTCCTCGCCGAACCCATGCCGAGCTCTCTCCCTCTCTCCGAGCTTCGCCACCGAAGCTCCTCGCCATCCCATCAACGAACTCGCCAACGTCCACTCCAAGCCGAGCATTTCCATGCTCCGAGCTCTTCAAGCTCCGCTCCAGCTCCACAGCGTCGAGCTTCTTCTTCGGCGAGCTCAGCTCCGAACTCCACTCGTCGAGCTTCGAAGCTCCGACAACGAAGCTCCACCGTGCCCGAACTCACTCCATCGCCTCGACGAGCTCCATTGCCGAGCCCCGTCTCCTCCGCCTCCGCTGAGCTCACACTCCGGAACACTGAGCTCCGAGCACCTCCCTCGACGAACCCATCGTCGCCGCACACGAACGACTTCGAACCCATCGCCATGGCGTCGACAAGCTGCATCCGTCACGAGAATGCTTCGACGAGCTCCGCGGTGCCGAGCTCTCCTCCTCACCTTGCTCGCCAAGCTCCACTCCCGCTCTTCAGACGTCGAAGCTCGAGGGGACACTCGGAGAAGAGTCGAGGAAGGGGAAAGAAACAAGACGAAGAAGAAGACAGAGCCCAAAAAGAAAGAAATGGGCGGAAGAAAAAAAAAAGGTTTTATCTGCCACGTGGCGTGCCACGTGGCCCCACACCAGTGGTCGAAGTCACCTTTCGGGCGGCTGCCGAGCAACCCCCTATCCGAGCTTCACAAACGGAGAAAATATCCGCCGAACGACTACGACCGTTGGATCTTCCAGAATTTCGCGCTTCTGGTGATGGACGATCCCGATCGTGCCACGCGCGCTAAACGACAAGATAACGATTTTTCGAAAAGCGCGCCTCCTCGAGATTCGCGCAGGGATCCGACGGCACAGATCGTGCCATGTGTCAGGTATTATTTAATTTAATTAATTTATTTATTTATTTGTTTTTTTATTTAAAAAATCCGAAAAAATATTTAAAAAATCGGAAAAAATTAAATAAAAATTCTAAAAATAATTATAAATTCAGAAAAATTATTTTAAATTCTGAAAAATATAATTATTTAATTAGAATAATTATTTAATATTTTTCGATAATTAATTATTTAATTCGGAAAATGAATAAAAAATTCAAAAAATGAGAAAAAAAATCAGGAAAATATGGAAAAATCACCAAAAATCCAGAAAATTCTGAGAATGTTTTTGGGCATTTTACAAGCCCACAATAACACCGTTACACCCCAAGCTAGATCCAAAACTCCCTTAAGAACGCCGATAAAATCCCGTACGCCATTACAACAGTAAAACTACTCCTCAAAGACTGAAAAACTCAGTCTCTAGGAGTGGGGGGCTCGTGATATGGCTAAAAATAGGATTAAATTGGGACCGTTCACATCGGAGATGAATCTTAAAGCTCAGGGGTAAAATGGTAATTTCACCTACTAACGGATCCGAAGCGGGTACTGGGTCTCCTTCTCACAGATCCAACAACCCGCGAACGGATCCACCTCAACTGGGTACGGGTCCCGACCCGATACAAACCCAGACCAGCAAGAGGAGATCAGGGTCACTGATTTGACTAAATCAACGGGCCTGATTTGCAATTATCCTCTCACCGGGAATTAAGGGATTACATTCCAAATCTGATTACGAGGATTTTATGCCTTATCAGATCACAGGAATCACATTCCTAATCTGATCCCGACGGCGACTATAAATACCTCCCACCTACCACTGTTACAGGTTAATCACTCTTTTTCCTGCATAAGCTCTTTTTTAATCATCATTGGTTACTGACAAGAGCGTTGGAGGGTGCGTCGCCGGGATCGACCCCGGTGTTTCGCACTTTCCTTGCAGGTGTACGGCGGGAGTCAGCAGCCCAACTCAGACGGATAGGTTCGGATCCGCTACTCAGGTTTTTCCACGAACCCACAAATTCTATCTGTTTACCCCCCACACCGAAATCAGCGGTAACAGCTTCACATTTTGCCCTTGATATTCTCAACTTCAATGATAATTAGCCCTTTATAAGACATGAGGGTTATTGAACATTATTTATATAACCCTACCCACCCAAACATATGTATTACACATGTTTTCAATTTTAAGTGACACTCCTTTTTAATTTAAACTAACCAGTCATTTACACGTGCGATGCACGTTTTAATAATTAAAAAAATAAAAAATAAAACTTTGACGTAGGGAGGATTTGAACCGAAAACTTCCTTTATATTAGTTATGTACATGCGTTGCACATGTTGGTAGAATGACAAAATGATAAATGACACTAAGGCCTTCTCCCATTATAATAACTAGTTTTTTAGATTTTGGGTTTTTTTGAATGCATGTGCGGTGTACGGATTAGATGAGTTTATATTGAGGGTTTTAATTGTATGTGTATTGCACGGGTTGGTAAAATGACAAAACATTTACAAATGACACTAAGGCCTTCTCCCATTATGATATTAGAGACTAGTTTTTTACACGTGAGATGCACGTTTTAATAATTTCAAAAAAAAAATGATGTAGAGAGAATTTGAACCGGAAACTTCCTTTATATTAGTTATGTACATACGTTGCACATGTTGGTAGAATGACAAATGACACTAAGGTACTGTTCTTTTTTTTCCTCTTATAAGAGGTTGCCTCTTATAAGAGATTTACAGTAAGAGCCTCTTTTTGAGGTGTTCTTTTTATATAAAAATAACCTCTTATAAGAACCTCTTATAAGAGATTTCTGTTCTTTTTTCACCTCTTACAAGAGCTTATATTACCCCAAAGTCTATATTACCCTAAAGTATAAAAATAGTGAGATGAATGACAAGAAAAGATAAGTTCAAATTACCTATATATAAACTAGTTTAATGGCAAGTTAAATTCACAAATCAGTGTAAATCATCAATTATAATTCTGGGCTACTATAGACTTTTAATTAGTATGAAAATTAGTATGTATAAATATAAATAATAATAATTTGTTTCAAAGAAGTTGGATTAAAAACAATTAAGGTCAATGGGCCAATATAATAAATTCTCCCTTAGCTGTAAAAAAAAATTTTTAAAAAAAACGGCTACAGGATTTGAACATGGTGGCATCATAATAGGATAAATCAACTAGCCACAACTCAAGTAATGTACTTACTGGACGTAAATATATATATCTTTAAATAAATTAGTGTTTCGACAGCATCCCTAACATAATTGTTCGAGATTTAGAAGAATGAATTCCCACACTTTTTCTAGGATAGCATATTACAGTCAACTACGTATATGATTACACTTTTTCTAGGATAGCATATTCCGGGCTACTATAGACTAATATATAAACTAGTTTAATTAGTAACAATTATAATATAGACTTTGGGGGTAATATAGACTTTTTAAGTGATAGAAGCCTTATAAGAATTTGAAAGAGGCTACTAGAAGTCTTTTAGGCTTATAAGATATTTTGAGAAAAATGTCTTATAAGAGGTAAAAAAAAGAACACTAAAAAAACTCTTTTAAGGTACTGTTCTTTTTTTTTTGTCTCTTATAAGAGGTTACCTCTTATAAGAGATTTACAGTAAGAGCCTCTTGTAAGAGCCTCTTTTTGAGGTGTTCTTTTTATATTAAAATAACCTCTTATAAGAACCTCTTATAAGAGATTTCTGTTTTTTTTTCACCTCTTACAAGAGCCTATATTATCCCAAAGTCTATATTACCCCAAAGTATAAAAATAGTGAGATGAAGGATAAGAAAAGATAAGTTCAAATTACTAATATATAAACTAGTTTAATGGCAAGTTAAATTCACAAATCAGTGTAAATCATCAATTATAATTCCGGGGGCTACTAGACTTTTAATTAGTATGAAAATTAGTATGTATAAATATAAATAATTTGTTTTAAAGAAGTTGGATTAAAAAAAATTAAGGTCAATGGGCTAATATAAATTCTCCCTTAGCTGTTAAAAAATAATAATAATAATAATAATAATAATAATAATAATAATAACCTAGTCGGCTGCAGGATTTGAACATGGTGGCATCATAACAGGACAAATCAACTAGCCACAACACAAATAATGTACTTACTGGACGTAAATATATATATCTTTAAATAAATCGGTGTTTCGACAGCATCCTTAACATAATTGTTCGAGATTGTGAAGAATGAATTCCCACACTTTTTCTAGGATAACATATTACAGTCAACTACGTATATGATTACACTTTTTCTAGGATAACATATTCCGGGCTACTATAGACTAAATATAAACTAGTTTAATTAGTAACAATTATAATATAGACTTTGGGGTAATATAAACTTTTTAAGTGATAGAAGTCTTATAAGAATTTGAAAGAGGTTTTTTGATAAAGAAGATGACCGAAGCCATCGTTTCATTAACGAGAATTTAAGAAAACAAAGTACAACATAGTCCCAATATTACAAAAAGCTGACTCGTCAGCATCACAAAACAACAACACTAGGAAACAACCATAGCCCAACAACATCTACTGCCCAAAGAAACGGCTAAAAATCCAGCACGGCAACTCTGGACCGTGAGCCAACAGCTTCACTGTGCATCTTCATTGTTCCTGATTCTTTTTGCTCCCTCCTGCGCTCCTGCCCAATCGTGAATTAACAGGAAAATTTTATTCATAGAGCAAGGAAATCTATAATCTATATTGCGAAAAATTAAATCGTTTCTTTCCAGCCATAGGTTCCAAATAGACGCCGCTATTGCTAAATCCCAAGCCTTTCTATCATCTAGTTTGATATGGACCTGTCTAATTGTACCCCAAATATCGATGGTTGAGTTAGGGACCTGAGGACACCTAAAACCCTTACAGACTACCTCCCAAGTAAGTCGCGCCTTTGGGCAGTGAAACAGAATGTGGTTGACGTCTTCTTCGGCATTATGGCACCTATCGCAAACAACATCGATCTGCATATTCCTCTTTAACATGTTAGTTTTGGACAGTATAGCGTTATTATGTGCTAACCAACAGAACACTTTTACTCTGTATGGGATTTTGGCTCCCCAAATAACTGATTGAACTTGACATCTCGTACCTCCATCATTGACCCATTTGTACATAGATGCCACCGTAAACACTCCGGAGTGATCCCTATCCCACCATCTTTCATCCGGACCACTAGTAGCCTGACCCCCCTCCAGTAGGACCCTCCTGTTGAGCTCTTCGAATTGGGCACTACTCTCGGTGTTGATATCGTGAGTGACAATGAAATTAAGTTTGCCATTCCTCCTGATGTCCGCTACTGTAAGATTAAGATTCCGAACTGCCTCCGCTGCTTGTGGGAATTGGTTCTGAAGAGTAGTCTGACCACACCATTTGTCTTTCCAGAAGCTGGTGTTTTTCCCGTTCCCGACCTTGCATCTTGTGTTGGAGTGGAAAATCTCTCCCTGCTTAGCTATCCCCTTCCATAATAGAGACACTTTCCTCGATGGACTTCTTCCTCCAAATTTGAATCTCCGTATCCTACGATAGCGGTCGAAAGAGAAACTCCACCATCCTTTGGGTTTGTTATACATCTTCCACTACCACTTACTTAGCAGGGCTCTATTCATATCATATAGGTTAACAATACCTAAACCTCCATATTCTCTTTTCTTGCATACTCTTTCCCAGCTAACCAAATTGAAGCCTTTGTTACCCTCACCCGAACCTTTCCATAAGAATCTGCGTCTCAGTTTGTCGATTCGATTGACGACCCATTTAGGCAACTCCAAAATCGACATCAAAAAAAGTGGAATCGCACTGAGAACAGAGTTTAACAGAATGATCCTGCCTCCCAGAGAGAGGAACCTGCCCTGCCACCCAGCCAACTTCTTTTGGATCTTGGCAATGATAAAATTCCAATCATCCTTGACTAGAGGTCCCGGCTTAATAGGTGTACCCAGATATTTGATAGGGTAATCGCTGATCTGACAACCTAAGATCTCCGCAAAATCCTGAATCGGGATGGACGGATGATCGCAGATAGGGATAATGCTGGTCTTGTTTAAGTTTACTTTCAACCCTGACCAACCCTGGAAACAGGCCAGTACCGTCTTAATGGCGATGGCTTCATCTATAGTTGCTCTTCCGAACAGAATAGTGTCGTATGCATATTGTAGGATCGCCATTAGCTGTGAGATACCCTTAATCTTGATCCCTTTGATGACATTGTTATTCATAGCCCTAGTGATCATTTCTGCTAAGCCATCGGCTACTATAGCAAAGAGCAGTGACGACAATGGATCCCCCTGCCTTAGTCCTCGCCTGCATAGAATCTCTCGCCCTTGCTATCCGTTAACCTGAATCGACGATTTCCCTCCTCGTATGCACGAACTCATCCACGAACACCATTTAACCCCAAAACCTTTGAGTGCAATGGCCTCCTCCACACAGTCCCAGGACACCGAATCATATGCTTTCTGAAAATCGAGCTTTAGGATGAAACCTTCACATTTTGCGTTGTGACCTCGGAAAACAATTTCATGGGCTGATGCTATGCCGTCCATAATATCTCAACCGCTTATGAATCCACTTTGCGATTGCGCAATCACCTCGTTGAGGTGCGGGGCAATTCTTTGTGCCAGGACCTTTGTAATAATTTTGAACGAGCCGTTTAGCAGGCTAATAGGTCTTAGATCCTCGGTCGTGGTAACCTCATTTTTCTTCGGAACCAGAATGATGGTAGCATAATTTAATCTATCCAAATTTGCCCTGCCGTCGTAAAACTCGTTGAAGATGTTCATTAAGTCTCCTTTAATGATATGCCAATAGATTCGGAAGAAAAAAATCGGAAGACCGTCCGGCCCTGGAGCCTTATCTTGGCCCAGCTTCTTAATGGCGTCGAAGACCTCTGCTTCGGTGAATCTCTGTTCGATACCTTCACTCCCATCTATCCTGGAGGAGCTCCACACATCTTGAGACATCACACATCTGCCTTCAGAAGGGCCTCCTAACAGGTCGTGGAAATGCTTGTCTAGGTGGCCCAAGATAAGATCTTCGTTTTCCGTCCAGGTGCCGTTAACATCTATGCCCGTGATGTGATTCTGTCTTTTTCTTCCGTTAGCTACTTTGTGGAAGTATTTCGTGTTAGTGTCGCCCACTTTAAGCTATTGCACCCTCGCTCTCTGTTGCCAGTATAATTCCTCCATCTTCCCAATGTTCTGCACCTCCAGTCTCTTAACAGCTAACTCATCTTTTTCCAGATCTTGGAGGTCTCTCTCCTCTTGGAAACTTTCCAGCTCCGCAATTCTACAAGCCAGGGTCTCCCTTCTAAGAAGCGTATCTCTAGATTTAAGTCTAGCCCATGTTTTTAAAGTCCTTCTAAGGCGTCTAGTCTTCTCTATCCAAATCCCCACTGCTGAAGAGGAGTGTACGGTTGATGTGTTCCAAGAATCAGCAATTACCTGTCTCGTATCATCACAAACAGTCCATGCTTTCTCGAATCTGAAAGGGAAGTGCCTCTTCTTACCCCCCAGCCCGCAATCAATCACCAAAGGCAAGTGGTCTGAGGTGTAGCGGAGTGCCGACTTAACCTTTGCAAATGGATAAGCGCCCTCCCATTCGTTTGACACAAGTACGCGATCTAACTTTGCCAAGATCGGATTTCTCTGCATGTTTGACCAAGTAAACTTCCTATTCGTCATTTCTAATTCGAGTAAATCTAGATCTTCGATGGTCTTGTTAAACTCGTCTTGATCGAACTGACTGTGGCTCTTGCCCTGATGCTCGTCCCGAAATCTGGTGATATTAAAATTGCCTCCAATTACCCAAGCCCCTCCCCATTTGTTCCTGATTACTCTAAGCTCGTTCCAGAACGCCTGGCGTAATCTTCCATCATAAGGACCGTAAACGCTAGTCACCGTCTGCATCCAATTGTCCCGTCGGCGCCTAAGTCTAATTGACACCGAAAACTCTCCGATAAAAGCGTCAGAAATCTCGTAGATAGAAACATTAGCCCCTACTGCTATTCCTCCTGAAAATCCCCTAGCAGGCTTAAATCTCCAATGAAAGTCTTCCAAGCCCCTCAGAGAAGAAAAGTCTGCCTCAATTGGGGATTCAATCCTAGTTTCTTGGATTCCACAAATATCAGGCCTAATCTTGCCCAGAGTTACTCCGATAGCTCTTTTTTTAAGTTTTTGGCGCATCCCTCTAACATCCCAAAATATGTAACTCATTAAAAAACCAACTAAGCATCTAACCCCTAATCTACCTTTCCCATCTAGCGCACCTAAGTTAAGGCGCTATTTTAGTCTCCTCTCTAATAATAGCAACATTGGATAAATGTTCAACCCTAGTGGAACCCATGGCCAGACCATATAAGCTAGCGAAGTAAATGAGAGAATCATCGGATAAGGAATTGAGTATTGAACAAGAAAATTTAGATGTACCTTCACCAGGCGTGATGTCCTCCTGCTGTTTGGAACCCCTATAATTCCATCCATCTTTCCCGTTGTACAGACTATCCGAACTAACCAACTGTCTTTTTCCTTTCCTCTGGTATTCTGTGATCTTTCTAGTTGAAGAGCTCCCAACGCTGCCTCTAACCTCTCTGTCCTCACATACAGTTTCCGAGACTGAGATCAAATTATCCTCCCGGATTCCATCTAGAGCTCCTATGATCTCCATCTCCTTTTCAATCTGAGCCGAAGGGATAACATCGGAAAGTTGCGGAATGTGAACGTTCTTTGAGGAAGCTATCTCTCCCGAAATAGCAGCAATGTTCCCTACTGGGCTGGCTTGATGGGGAGAACTCGCAGGCTCCTGATAAATGGGCTCCAGCCCAATCCGCTGCTTCTCTTTTGTCTGGATCAGATTAAAAATGGCTGCCTTGACAGAGCTTTCCACATCTTCATTAGTAAAACTCATCCAAGCTTCCTTCACAAGGCCCATATGAGAATTTGGGCCCACCTCATACACAGGCTTTAAGATACCTTGCTTTACAGCTGGCTTTTTGCAATAAATCCCCTCAGCATTGAGCACCCCATCGTCTGACAACCTCACATCGCCGCGTGCCATCACCTCAGCTCCAGTACGAGTGTCATGTCCACTTGATGGCGAGAAGTGACTGGATTGAAGTGCCGCTCGTTTCCATTTCGGATTTGATCGTCTGGCAATGGCGCTGTCTTGGACTGCTGGGTATTCAGCAGTAGCCTGGCACTCGAATCCCAGGTGTGGCTCGCTCTATCTACCGGTCCATGAAGAGATTGATCTCTACCGCAATCTTGACGCTGACGTGGAGGCTCAAGTCCATCCAACGGTGAAACGTTTTCTTCTTCCTCCGCCAATGCATCAGAGCCTTTGAAAATTAAGCCTTCTCCTTGTACCGAATCTCTGAACGAAACAAACTTTGGGGTCTCTACAATCACAGTAACCTCGTAAGTATGATTGTCGAAGGTAGCCAGAATCTTGGAAGGGATGTCACACTTGTGTGCTACTCCTATCTTGAGTCTGGCGAATTTCCAAGCTGCGAGCGTGAGAGTCTGCCTATCAATGTCGATCAACAACCCAAACTTACGAACCACATTTTGAAACCCCGATCTAACCCAACAATGGAGGGGAAGGTTGTACAATCTAATCCAGATTGGGGGGAGGCTCTCTGCCTTTAACGCACCGAAATCACGAGTCCACCACTTGAAGGTGACGAAGAATTCCAAGTCGTGAACATCCTTGCCCTCTAGGCCTTTAATCCTTATAGCTTCCTGGGCAATGGCAGCATCTGAACAGTGAGCATAAAAAGTGTTCACGGCGATCTCATGGATAACCCAAGTGGTAGTTGGTGAGGAGTCAAGCGCTGCTTGGAGCAGATCATAGATATCAGTGGACGAGGGCTGCCCAGTTTGTGCCTTGATAATGAGTCCACAGTTGAAGCGCCGCTCGAACTCCGCAATCAACGGCGTCGGCACTATAGTCGTTTGGATCACTCGACGAGCTCCGGCCGCGCTCTCTTGCGTTTTACTGCCCTCAGATGCAGCAGTCAGCACCGGCAATGTAGCTTTGACATTGGAAGGAGATGCGATGATACGTTTGGGGCAAGCGGTCGAAATATGACCTGAACGTCGACAAAAATAGCAAAACCAGTCAGCGTTGCACTTACTGATCGAATGCCCCGGCTTGGCGCACTTGTGACAATTCTTGCGACCGTCGTTTCGCGAGTTCTCCGACGAAGAATTGCCTTTGGTGACCTGTTTTCTCTTTCTGGACTGGACCAGCACCCAATCGCCATCGTCTTCTTCTGTAATAGGACGGCGTTGCTTGGACTCTGGGCTTGGGGAACGGCGGCGCGCTCTATGCGCGTCGACGTCGATATGCGAGGTTCGAGCTGCTTCCGCGTACGATCGCCGCTTGGGGTTGCTCTCCTCGTGCAGTGGAGGCGGACGGTCAGCCCTCCTGGAATCTTTGACCTCCAGCTTGCGACCTCCCGCTTCATGGCGATAGGACTGGCGCTGAGCTCTGGGTCTGGCATCGACAGCACGCTCCCTTCTCTCTCTAGGGGAGCACGATCTTTGGGGCGAACGCCCTGAGCTTTTGCCTCGTCGCCATCCTCCTTCACGATGATGACCTTCACTCTCTTCCCTACCTCGCTTTGGCATAGGTGACGACTGACGGCTGACTTTGTGGGAGTGGTAGTAGTATTGGGAGGGATGCTTAGGAGAAGGGGGGTAGTCGCTCTCTCTCATTTTTCCTCTAGTTGAATTAATTTGAAAGAGGTTACTAGAAGTCTTTTAGGCTTATAAGAGATTTTGGAAAAAATGTCTTATAAGAGGTAAAAAAAAGAATACTAAGAGATTTTTGAAAGAGGCTTATAAGAGATTTTAAAAAAACTCTTGTAAGAGGTGGATCACCTCTTACAAGAGGTAAATCTCTTATAAGAGGAGAAAAAGAACACTACCTAAGAGGTGGACCACCTCTTATAAGAGGTAAATCTTTTATAAAGGTAAATCTCTTATAAGAGGAAAAAAAGAACACTACCTAAGACCTTCTCCCATTATAATATTAGAGACTAGAGATAGAGATTATGCATCGAGACATTAAAGAAGTGCCTAAAAAGAAAATAATTGTGGAACACACATGCTAATCGTCTAGTACATATGGAACAACAGAATAGTAGTAATTCACAAATAAAAATCCTTAATTGATAAATTGGCAAACAAATCCCACACAACTTAATTCTTATTGTTAGACTACTTGAGATTTTGACCAACCAATGTAATTTCAAAAAAATTTCCAATTTTAGCTGAGAGAATTCATTTTTGATACCCTTTATTATGGAGAGATGGTGAGCTTATTTAGAGATCTTTCACTGCAGTCCTCACCATTCTTGTCATGGTTTACTTACACACACAAACCCCTCTATTTGTTCCCATCTGAAACAGACACTAAAATAACACCTGAAAACAGTCTTGACATACACATGTAAGCAAGCAAAAGACTACACTCATTTCACAAATCAGATGAATTCCTCCTCTTCACTAGAGCAATCTTGGTCTTTTAACTTGATTTGAATGCTCCTCCTCCTCCTCTTCCTTCTCAATTGTTGTCATTGTTTCGTGATCACGATTAGCATCCGAATCAGAATGGATTCGGGTCCAACCAAGATTGACAGCCAAATCCTCAACGGCAACCTTGACAACATCTTTTCTAACCCCAATGTCGGTAATGTACCTCCCTGCACAATACATCCCAGCTGTCACCGTAGCCATCCCCACCGGTCCTGCTGCTAGCAGCTTGAATGGAGTGGAGACTATAGCTGCCAGCGGCATTCCAATGAATGATGATGCCTGCCCACTCGTTCCTATACCCTGATCATCGACTGGTAGAAGCCCCGTCTTGCAGTAGAGCGCAAAGTCCTCGCAGTTGTTCTCAAACAGATTGTAGTTCCCAAATCCATTTCGGAGAAGGTGCATGGCTCGGTGGATCACCATGTCTGCTGGGTCACTCTCTGCCAAAGTGCATGTTCCTCCTCGGACTTTGGCAAGGAACACTGAGGGAGTAACTCCATACTCGAAGCAGTAAAGGGACCCACCGTTGCCGAGAAAACAATCCAGGCAGGAGAGGGTAACTCCACTTTGCGAAGGCTGGAATCCACAGTCCGGGAAGATTGGGCAGGCTGATGATCCAATTATGTCTTCAGAATTGTTGTTATCATCATCCATAATATTCAGACTAGATGAACTTGAAGATGTGCTCTTGTTGATGGGATCCATCGACCCAGATGATGATGTTTCCTTTTTGCGAGTGAAGTGCACTACTTTCTCGCCTCCCACATATATTCCTGCAAGTGACATTTCAACATGCTAAGGATTCATTACTCACTAGTTTCAGACGGACTACAACATTAGCAGTTGAAAATAAACAATGAAAGCGCAACAAACTTTAAGGCTGCTGTCAAGTGGTTGATTTCACAATATTTCACTCTGAAGCGAATGCAAAATTATATAGCTCAATGGAGAGCAATTTTCTCTCAACAGTTGAGATTTCCCTTAATAATGTGCGTGTTTAGTGTGTTTGACAATGCCAGACAGAGAACACTAATAAACTGATGCCTGAAGGTAAATCAAGAAGTAGACGAGTTTTCGTGAACATGTGAAGGCATATTGATAAAGTTGGCTTACATGGTCAGTAACAATGAGAAACATTGAAAAGCATGAGCAAACCCGAGTTGTTAACTGTTAAAGCATTAACAAAGAAGAAGAAGATAGATGTCCGCGGGAAATGGTAATAGTTTACAAAAGAACTGTAAAGAAAGTAAGTAGAAAAATAAGATCAGGGGATCGACAAGATGAACAGCAGTGAAGAGCTGTGGTCATGACAGTACACAGACATAATACATAAAAGTGAAAGGGATGCTAATGTTAAGGCCCTGGTATGACCCAGATCTGTTTTCCATTCCCCCACTTTGTTTTGCACAGGTACCTATAGGGGCGTTTGGTACACGGATTGGAAAATTCCAGAGAATAAAAGGATTCCCGGGAATGTGAGGGTGGGAATGAAGATTTCCGGGAATGTTGCATTATCGCGTTTGGTATAGTACATTGCATTCTCGGGTATCCTTTATTATTATAATTTTTTATTCTAGTTTTTTGGGGCTTTTTAATTGTTTATTATAGAAATTACATGAGAATGCTCAAATCCCATGATTTTAGGGAGGATTATATATTTTTTTATTCTAGTTTTTTTTATTATTTTATAGTTTGTTATGGAAATCCCATGATTTTTGGAGAGAATAAAGGATTTTGATTCCCTTGGGAATCTATCATTCCTTCTAAAACTATGCTTGTCACATACCAAACAAGGTAATCTAAGAGGGAATATGAAATTTCCTTGCACATTCCCACGTACCTATGTGTCATAAGAATCACATTCCCTTGGCTTTGCACATGCACCTTTCATCCCCTGCCTTAAGAAATCTATTTATCACTTTCATATGACCACAACCCTTTTTCTTTTTCACCTCTCCCTTCCATATGCAAACACATCATTACAATGAGGAAGAATTTTTTTCTTTTTCAAATTTATCATCTTAACCCTCTCCCTTGATTCCAAAAATCTCCATCTATCCACTATCGGTCAAAATATATAATTTACGAATAACAGCTAGGATATTTTTAACTGTGCATGAATCGAAGTGATTTTTAGGCCAAACCTGCTCCTAAGTCCTAAGTAGTGCACTCATTTACCCCAATTAGGCTGCCTCATTTAATTCACCTCACCTGAAGCTACCTCTAACTTCTTACAACTCCACATGCTTATGCATCTCAACATTCTCAATTCAGCTACTCTGGTTTTCTTGCCATGTCTTTATATTTGTCCAATAAAGCACAGTTAGTTAAAGTTTTAGATAGATGTGTTATAAATCTGGGTTTGCATAAAAATTGATTTATTGTTGTGAAAATTAAGCACCTGCATAGGCGGATACTGTTGCATCTGCCACGAGCGCTTCTAAATCTGCCCCTATTTAGTGGACTTCAAAACCATATCTTCATATACAGTATTCATAACATTACATTTTGTATATGCCTGTTTACATAAATTCTAACTGTTTATATTGTACAGCTTATTTCTACTTCTTAATTTGGAAACCTTTTCCTATCTCACTGTACTCATAAATATCATCGGCAAACATGCAGCAGATGACTTCATCCTTAGTAAGCTTAATAAGTAAAGTCCGAGCTACCAAAAGAAGATATTAATTTGATCGAAGGTGGAAGCCTAAAATGATGGTCATCTGTACGCAAACTTTTCCCATAATAATTTGATTGTGAGCTCATAAACATTATAATGTCAGCTAATAAACATTATGTACAAGATAAACCCAATGCATAAAGACAAATAATAATACTAAGCGATTTCAATATCATCATAACTATACTAAAAATGGATAGTTAAAAAGAACATAAATAAACCAACTAGATTGTCATGTAAATATTACGGACAAGAAGTATTTACTAGCATAAAAAAGTAATGTGAAATCATGAAATTAACAACCCATTATCTATACAATATTCAAAGGCAAAAAACTATACAATGGTTATCTTTTCATATATGTGATGCTCTAATTGAATGAAACACGGACAAGCCGTCACACAAACAATGTGACACAGCTCACCAATACCCCCAGAAATCTAAAATACTAAACACGTGTATGAATATACTTCATAGGGTATGCCTCTATCCATTTAACTGTAGGATAATGGGTGATTATTTATGAAAATAAGGAAACATAAATGAAACCATGAAGGTTAGTGGACAAATTAAGCATATATTAAGTGTCGTGCATGTTACTACAGTTGCAGCAACCCAAGTTGCAATGGGAACTGCATTTCAACTGAAGTTAAAAGGTTGAGAAATACATTGCCATTACACCAATACTTCCAAGTTGTAGTGAGGGTTGAGAGTTTTACACTTGTATCGTAACCCGCAGACAGGTCAAGTGCACATTTTGATGGCTAAAAGTAATCAAGATGAGTGTCCATGTCCATCAAATTGTTGGCCTAGACATGGCTATGCACAACAAGAGACAATTTTATTTTTTCAGTTCTCTCAAATATGCCAATTCTAGTACTCATACCTGGTTTGCTATGCTAACCTGTGAAGGCTCTGCCACTTCAAAAACTTCGAAGTTGAAGTGAGCATTGAGAGTTCAAGACTTGTACACTAACTAAGGTAATTGCAAATGAAAGAAAAAAGACGTGATAAATACATATTAGTTTAGATTTTACATGCAGCCAATAAGTTAAAAAAAAATTGGTTTGTTTCCTCTGCGAATGCAGTCACATCACAAGCTCAGTGTTACTCTTCCCCGAGCTGTGATTTTGTTGTTGCAAATCTGCATAAAGATGTGGCTCAAGGTGATCTAGTCTAAGTTGGCTCTCCTTAAATACGGATAGATCAAAGATTCCTCTCTGAACTATTCTGGAATCTGGACATTTGCACAAGAAGAAAAAATTAATTCTATCACGCAGGGTTAAATCATATGAGTAGTGTTAGCCCTACTAGTAATCTAGTATTAATTCCTTCTTAGAAGTGACAAGTTATCATTAAAAATAGCAGCTATTCTAAAATTGTCAAGGTAGCCCTCGAGATGGTAGTTAGCTCAGTAGTAATGAGTCAGTTCTAGAGAGTTCTAGAGAGTAGTAGGTTGGCCCTTGGCCCTATAAATAGCAGGTATAGCCCTATGAGGAGGCAATCCTTAGAAGTAAGAAGTATCAAGTTAGCGCTAGGAGTAATCTGTTAGTCCTGAATATATAATGTTAACTCGAAAATAAGTACACTTGAAGTAGCAAGTTATAAACATAGATTCAGTTCAAAATCAGGACCTGCCAACACAGGAATAGTAAAGGGATAAATCAAGCTTTGACTGCAAGAGAAAAATGTCTCAACAAATTATAACGATGAATATAGACACATCATGAACATGGTCAGAAGCTTGAAGGCACAAGCCATAAGAGTAACAATTAAAGCATAGCGAATACTGCAATTGAACAGTCATCTAAGGTACCAACCATATATGTCAACATAATCCTCATCTCATGGTGGTTTAGCTCTTTCCATAGATATAGGAGGCGTAAAAAGTTCAGATATGGCGGACGTAGCCCACATGGAAAAGAGTCTTACCTTTGGAGAGGTATTACAAAGATGGGAGATATGTTCCATAACACCAGGTGTCGGATAAGGAATGGAAGAGCTACCAGATTTTATAAAGACAAGTGGTGCGGGGATAATACCCTTTGGTTAGTGTTTCCACTATTGGCTAACGCAACAAAAAACGTGGATGTTCTAGTAGCAGATGTTTGTAGACAAGATAGATTGTGAATTGTCTTCGAGGGAAACCTCTCCCAAGAAAACCAGGAGCAACTACTCAGTCTACAAACACTTATCACAGAAGGTGCACATCAACAGGGTGAAGAGGATGATGATAGAGAATGGACTCTTGATGCTAGTAGATCATTCTCAGTTAGATCTCTATACAAACACTTGAACGATGGGGGAATTAGATGCTTTAAGGCTGATACTATTTGGAAGTCTAAAGTCCCGCCTAAGGTGAAAGCCTTCCTATGGTTGGTGTTGAATAATGCTATTTTGTCTAAGATGAATCTGCGGAAGCATAACGTAACCCTTAATGTAAGATGTCCAGGATGTAATGAAGGGGAGGAGGATGTAAACCATATATTTTATCGAATGTCCTAAAGCTACATTGACATGGGAAATTATGGGTTTGGGCTTTGGTATTATCGATAAACCAACCGATATTAATGACATATGGGGGGGTTGGAGATTGATCCATATTAGAAAAGAACATAGGATTTTATGGGATATTACGGTAGCTGCGATTTTGTGGACACTACTAGATAGAAATAATGCATGCTTCCGCAATCTTAAATGTTGATTTCATATCATGCTTCAAAAAATCCTAAATTTTTTAGATGCTTGGGCAGGTCGAGCAGAGGCACGAAAGAGGCTACGTATGGAGGGCGCGGAGTAGTTAGCGCAAGGGTGATTGCAAATACCTCCGTTTTTTGAGTTAAGAGCGTATGGTGGGAGGTCTTTGCTTTTTGGGTAGATGTTTGCTCTACTTCTTTTGATTGTATTAGAGCTTTTATTATTGCATTGTAAGTGAACTGTAATGTCATTTTTCTTTGTAGTAGAGAGGATTAGGGGAGGTTTGTAATATTTAGTACTTGTTGTTTTGTTAATTTTCATTAATGAAACTGGTGACCGGGTCACTGTTATCTTCAAAAAAAAAACATAATCCTCATCTGTAGTCTGTAGGTAGTATCCTACTAACTCCTACGATTGATATCCTACGGAAACGAAGAAAAAAGTTTACTACCCTAAAATACTGCATATGCTAGAACAACAGTCCATGATTCTACGGATCATCGTCAAATCTGTTTTCCATTAGCTCAGTTATCAGTTATGGAACACGAGATTTCATGAAGAATAAGACAAATGCTTCAACCAGACATTAACCCTCTCCTATCTAGTCTTAAAGTCATAGTCGAGGAATGGTTGTCAAAATCATTAACGAAAGTACAAATGCTCCAGGTTCTCATGAATTGCGGTAAAATATCTAAAGAAAAAGGGATGATGCTAGCTTTCCTACGAGGAACAACATTTAACTTCCAGGGAAAGATCACCCAAAGTCAAACAAATACACCACAAGAAGGCTTTATCTAATTGTTACTTAGAAGTTAGAAGTGAGAATTGACATCCTTTTTTTTTTTTTTTTCTTGAATAAAGGTGGGAAATTCCACCCTAGAGAAAATACCTTCTTTTTATCTTTCAAACCTTTAATATGAACCTCTTTTGGCTTGGATTTGCCGTCCTTACTAACAATCTCAAAAAGAAATCCAACTTCCATCTGATAATGTTTATCAATGAAACCAGGTAATCATCTTTTTCCTTAAAAATAGGTCTCTTTTTAAAACTAATTTCCAAAATAGATCTGTTTCGAAACTAATTCCGAAGATAGGTCTGTTCTCATAAGCTGCAGTATTGAACTGCGGCTTCTTTGATTCCGTGGCTGCAGTTCACAACTGCGACCTAAGTATATATCATACATATTTGCTTAATAAGTTCGAAGACTTGGGAAAAAATTATCCAAGTATGAAATGTGAAAAATAGGAGACCGCAGTTGGATACTGCGGCCTCGATACTACAGAGGCCGCATTTCACAACTGCGGCCTCAGTTACATGGTTGAATGAGTATTAGAAGTTTTTAAGAACTGGACATCATCGACCATATAACTGAGGCCGCAGTTGTGAACTGCGGCCTATGTATTATCGAGGCCACAATGCCTAACTGCGGCCTTCTATTTTTCACATTTTACATTTCGGCATTTTGTTTCCCATGCCTATGAGCCTATTATTCAAATATGTATGATATATACTTGGACCGCAGTTGTGAACTGCGGCCACGAAATCGAAGAGGCCGCAGTTCGGTACTGTGATTTATGTAGTATCGAGGTCGCAGTACCCAACTGCTGCCTCCTATTTTTTATATTTTACACTTGAACAATTTTTTTTCAAGTCTTCGAGCCTATTAGTCAAATATGTATGATATATACTTGGGCGGTAGTTGTTAATTGCGGCCACGAAATTGATGAGTCCGCAATTCAGTACTGCGGTCTGCGGCCTATGAGAACAAACTTATCTTCGGAATTAGTTTCAAAACATACCTATTTTAAAAATTAGTTTAAAAAAGAGACCTATTTCGGGAAAAAAAAAATCGTAATCATCCGGGATAGTTCACCCAATTAGCGACATATAATATTGAAATGCAACAGTCCTAATATAAAAGAAACAAACAAAAAAAAAGGTCAAGGTGGGTAAGACTCACAAGACAAGTCTCTAATCCTAATTTAGTATTCACAGATCAACCACAGAAAGTGCGATACATTTCTTTTTGTGTAGGTTTATCATAACTGAGAACAGATCCACTGAAGGAACCAAAGAACCCCCAAGGTTAAGAGTTGAACTGCAATGTAAGAAAGAACCGATTCCCTCTTCATACAACACACAAAAGAAAGGTAAAGAAACAAAAAAGAAAAAAAGAAAAAGAACACAGGAACTAAACAATACTAGAAACCTGCTTGAAAATAAATAATTAATTATTTAATCACTTTTTTTAAACTATTTTTTACTTTATTCCACAAACAGAGAAAATAGATGAATGAAGAGACCATCAAAGAGAAACCCACTAAACCAAATTACACCAAAATCAATGTACATTGATTGCATCCATGTCCAATTGTAATATAATTAATGCACGAATTTTAAAGAGAAAAAAATTGATGAAAATGAGGATTGGGATACCGTGATGGGAGTAGGTGTAGACGGCCCTCCAGGTGTAGATGTGGTCTCCTGCTCTGATTTCCGATCTCTCAACTCGATTCGACAAAATACCCATCTCTGTCTCTCTTCCACAGCCTCCCTTTGGGACCTCTTAGTTACTCCCCTTTTCTCTAATCATGAACGGAAAGACATTGGTGAATGATGATGGTCGGCTACTTACTCCTTTTGACGGCTTTTATAGTCTGTTGTCGCTTGACCTGGAGAATTCGGTCTACCCAATCTTTTTCTTTTGACATGTTTACACACAAGTCACCGACAAATATTGATATTGTATATTACTCTCCCACAAATCATATTTTTCAAATATTCCACATATTAACTGTAAAAATCGATAAATCTCTGATCTCTAATCTCTAATGATCTAATCTCTAATATCTATAATCTCTACTACTATAATGGGAAAAGGCCTTAGTGTAATTTGTCCTTCTACCAACCCGTACAACACGCGTGCCTGAATTTTTTACTTTTAAAAAAATATGTATTTATTAAGCCGTGCAATGCACGTGTAAATTATTATTATAATGGGAGAGATGGGGTAGGTAAACAAATAAACAATTTTTTATTTTTTTTTGTATGTGTGCAAACACGTGCAGCGCACGTGTTGTTAGGTTTCTTTTTTTTGTCCTTTTCCTTCCTCCTCCACGTACAGCGCACGTGTTGGTAGGTTTCTTTTTTTTGTCTTCTTCCTTCTTCCTCCACGTGCATCGCACGTGCATGATACTAGTAATATTATAATGGGAGAGTTGAGGTTGTCATTTGTTAACATACAAATCTGTGTGTTACACGTGCAACTCCAACTCTCTCATTAATTACAACAAAAAATAAACAAATATAAAAAAATTTACCTATTTAAAACATGCAACGCACGTGCAAAACAATTTAATAATATTTTTTAACACTAAACATGCACATATGTTGCACGTACAACTCAAGTTCTATTTATAAATACATGCATTGCATGTACAAATCGTAGTTTTTTCTTTAAAATATTTTTTCCAATTACGTGTAACGCACGTCCAACTCCAAAACTATTTCTTAAGAGCATCCACAGTCGTTGAGGGTCAAAATATGCATAAATGGATAAATGAATATAGCAAAGTTACGTTTTGCTGCAGTTGTTGAAAGCTATTTTTTAAAAAAAGTGCGACGGCACTTCGAATGCCGTCGGAAGGAAAAATTCGTCCTCGAAGTTCAAATAAAAAAATACAAAAATAGTATAAAAAATTACAAAAAAAAATTAGAAATTACAAAAAAATTACAAAAAATACAAAAATTGCAAATAACCCCCATACAGGGTGGGACGGCACTCCAAGTGTCGTCCGAGGGAGGGTGGGTTTTTTTTAAAAAAAATGGATTCGAAATGCAAAAAAAATTACAAAAAAAATATAAAAATTACAAAAAAATTACAAAAATTACAAACACATTACAAAAAATTAGAAAAAAATTCAAAAATTGCAAAAAACTACACTGAGTGGAGGGACGGCATTTCAAGTGCCGTCCGAGAAGTGGGGTCTTTTTGTTTTTTTTTAAATTACGAAATTGCATTTTTTTGGTGGGACGGCACTTGAAGTGTCGTCCGACCATTAAAAAAAAAAAAAAATTGCGACGGCACTTGAAGTGCCGTCCGACAATTTTAAAAAAAAAAAAAATTTGGTGCGATGGCACTTGAAGTGCTGTCTCTCATATATGGATAATTCTCATCCCGTCTCTCATTTATGACAATCTCCTGTAGCGAAATATGCATAATATGCATATTTGGCTAACGACTGCAGCGTTGTTTTCAACCTTTAGCAGACTACAGATGCTCTAACACGTACATCGCACGTGAAAATCCTCCAACTCTTATCAAAACGTGCATCACACGTGAAAAATATTAGTAATATTATAATGGGAGAGTTGGGGTTATCATTTGTAAACAATTTGTAATTAGGAGACATTCAACTATCTAATCTCAACCATTCATTTTTAAGTGGGAGTTATATCAATCATTCTTTTACTCTCTAATAATCTTTAATCTCTACTATTTTAATGGGAGAGTTGGAGTTGTCATTTATAGACAACCTGTAATTTGTAGACATTCATTTAACCATCTAATCTCAACCATTCAAGTTTAAGTGTGAGTTATATTAATCATTCATATACTCAACTATTGTTAGTTAGCACAATACCCTGAAAGTTCAAATTTATTTACGACATAATTATTCACAAAAGTGTCAAAAATGTCATTCATATAAAATAAAAGTGTGTGCCACTAGGAGTAATTTGTAAAGAATATGTGATGAGTAAAGGGATGTCTCAGGTACGAGGCCGATTACGTCATATTATTTACTGTATACAAAAAAATAAGGGCAAAAACCAAAGTAACCCCCCCCCCCCCCCCCAACGTTTGGCCTAAGTACAATATGCCCATATAACGTTTGAAAAAGTACACTAAATCCATTTCTCCGTTAACTTAACCCCATCCATTAAGTTATAATTATTAGATTACTTTTTTACCCTTACCCTTTCATAATCAAATATCTTCTTCTTTTTCCTTTTTTTCTTTCATTTTTCTCTATTCTTTCCTGTCTTCATTCCTTTTTCATTCTTTCCGAAATTTCAGATTCACTGTTCAATTGTGTTGAAGAGAGAAGGTACAAGCACTAATGGAATTGTGTTTCGGAAATTTTTCATTGTTCAATTGTGCTGAAGAGAGAAACCGAAATTTCAGTTCCATTGTGTTTTCTTTAGATTTGTACCCAAAAAAAATCCAGGTTGATAATTTTTCCATGTTGGATACTTTTTCCATCTTGATAATTTTTTCCATGTTGAAAATGAGGCAGAAGCTTTTGGCCGAACTGAAGTTATTTATACATGCCATTGGAAAGCTGTTTCATTGTTGAACTTTGCAATGAATATGTCCATCTTTGGAAGGCTGAGATTAGATAGCTATAATGCCCACTATATAATTATTAATCCATGATATTTGTAATAAGCCTATACATCATATGAGACGGAAGATCAAAATTCAACTCAATATGTATTGTTTGTCTTGGTGATAGTATGAGCAAGCATTAATTCAACTATTATGTGTTTGTCTATATGAGAATATGAGCGAGCATTAGTTTCTTTTGTTTTGAGAGTAGCAAACTTATGGTAGTGTTCTTTTTCTCCTCTTATAAGAGATTTACTTCTTATAAGAGGTGGTCCCCCTCTTACAAGAATTTTTTTAGTGTTCTTTTTTAACCTCTTATAAGAGATTTTACCCAAAATTGCTTCTAAACCTAAATGGCTTCTACTAGCCTCTTTCAAAATCTTAAAAGTCTTCTATAACTTAAAATGACTACATTACCCCTAAATTAATGATACATTCAAAATTGGAGCTAACAATAGATTTATTTATTTAGTTTTGTTTGTTTAATTGCTGTCTTCAAATTTTGAGGGCCGGCTAAGAGGCCTCCTTGTTTGCTACTACTATATTGTATTCCACAATCCTGGATTAATACTTATTTGTTTGGTTTTTTCTGCACACTTGGCTGATTTTAGTGAACTTTATACCTGGAAGAATTGTATGCAATATTGAATGAAATTAACTGAATAAGCTCAGTTTTTTGTACTAGTGGTATTTATATTTTTTTGATGAAAGTGGTATTTATATTTGAAAACTTCAATTTGGCTTTCATGGAATAAGTTGTCTCATCACTAAAATGAAAATTAATCTGTTATATACTGGATTGCTAGATTTGAAAAACTAAAATGTCAATGAATGTGTACCTTTCATGTTTTATTAGATTCATAGTAAAATTTTATTTATGTGCCATCATACTCCTTTAATAAATGTTGGTATAAATAGAGAAATTATATAGTAAGGGCAAAAATGTCTAAAAGTAAAGAAAAGGCTCTTGTAAGAGGTGAAAAAAGAACAAAAATCTCTTATAAGAGGTACTTATAAGAGGTTATTTTTATATAAAAGAACACCTCAAAAAGAGGCTCTTACAAGAGGCTCTTACGGTAAATCTCTTATAAGAGGTCACTTCTTATAAGAGGCAAAAAAAAGAACAGTCTCTATGTCTCTCTCTCTCTCTCTCTCTCTCTCTCTCTAAATGCAAGCGATGAGTGACTGAGGACTGAATGGATGAACGAACAAATGATGTGTGTGGTGGGGAAAGATATGTGTTTGTCATCAATTTAATAAGGAATGAATTTGAAATTTCGGAAAGAAGGGAAAAGGAATGAAGAAAGGGAAGAATAAAGAAAAATGAAAGGAAAAAAAAGAATGAAGAAAAAGGAAAAAAGAAGAAGATATTTATGAAATGGTAAGGATAAAAAGGTAATTTAATAATTATAACTTAATGGATAGGGTTAAGTTAACGGAGAAATGGGTTTAGTGTACTTTTTCAAACGTTATATGGACATATTGTACTTAGGCCAAACGTTGGGGGGACTTTAGTTTTTGCCCAAAAAAATAATTAGAACATGCATTTCACGTGCAGATTACTAGTTATTGAAGAGACTAGAGGTTGTGAAATGCTTGAGTGCTTAAACCCACTCAGCTGATCTATATTTATATATACTTAGGGAGTAAATACAATATGAAATTTACAAGAATATTAATGAAGGTCTAGTTCCAAAGTACATGCATGTGAATTCCTAGGTACATTAATAACTAATGTGAATTCCTAGGTACATTAATAACTATGATTTATTGGAACAACTACCCATACAATGTGTGTAATTCCAACACTCCCCCTCAAGCTGGAGCATATAAATCAAAAGCTCCAAGCTTGGAACAAATATTCTGAATTCTTGGTCCCCTTAGAGATTTTGTAAAGATGTCTGCTAGTTGATCATAAGAACTAACAGATTCAATGATAACTTCCTTAGAAAGGACTTTCTCTCGGACAAAATAACAATCAATCTCGATATGTTTAGTTCTCTCATGGAATACTGGATTGGAAGCTATATGTAGGGCTGCCTGATTATCACAACATGGCTTCATTTGTTGAGTATCTCCAAACTTCAATTCTTGAAGAAGTTGTTTAATCCAAATGAGCTCACATGTGGCTACAGCCATAGCTCTATATTCAGCCTCTGCACTAGACCTTGCAACAACATTTTGCTTCTTACTCTTCCATGAGACAAGATTTTCTCCAATAGACACACAATATCCTGAAGTGGATCGCCTATCAATGGGTGATCCTGCCCAATCTGCATCACAAAATCCAACTACTTGAGTGCTTCCTTTGTCTTCATAGAGTAGGCCTTGTCCTGGGGTCCTTTTGATGTATCTCAGAATTCGAATTACTGCATCCCAATGATCATTATGAGGAGATTGCATGAATTGACTCACCACTCCAACTGCAAAGGAAATATCTGGCCTTGTAATAGTGAGGTAGATATGCTTCCCAACCAATCTCCGATATCTTTCAGGATCAGAATAAGGCTCCCCCTGATTTGGTAGCAATTTTTGATTTGGATCCATGGGACTATCAACTGGTCTACAATCTGACATACCAGTTTCTTTAAGTATGTCTAACGCATACTTCCTTTGTGAGATGATAATCCCATCTTTTGACTGAGCAACTTCTATTCCAAGAAAATATTTAAGCTTTCCCAAATCCGTAGTCTGAAAATGACTAAATAGATGTTCCTTCAGTTGGGCAATTTTTTCTTGGTCATTTCCTGTGATGACTATATCATCTACATAGACCACCAAGTAAACACATCTATTCGGAGAGCTATGACAATAAAAAACTGAATGGTCTACTTCACTTCGTTTCATTCCAAAAGCCTGAACAACGGAGCTGAATTTTCCAAACCAAGCTCGTGGGGATTGTTTGAGTCCATAAAGAGACCGTCGCAGTTTGCAAACTAAGCTAGACTCCCCCTGAGCAACAAATCCTGGTGGTTGCTCCATATAAATCTCCTCTTCTAATTCACCCTGTAGGAATGCATTTTTAATATCCAATTGATACAGTGGCCAATGACGGATGGCTGCTATGGCAATAAGGAGTCGAACAGAAGTAATTTTAGCCACAGGGGAGAAAGTATCTCCATAATCTAGGCCATAAATCTGGGTATAACCTTTGGCAACCAAGCGAGCTTTGAGGCGATCAATCTTTCCATTGGCCCCAACTTTTATAGCATATACCCATCGACAGCCAACATGTTTCTTGCCTGGAGGAAGAGGAACCAGCTCCCAAGTACCATTATGCTCCAAAGCCTGCATTTCATCAATCATGGCTTGTCGCCATCCTGGATGATCAAGTGCTTCACAAAGATTTTTAGGAAGAGAAACAGAAGATAAAGAGGAAACAAAAGAATGGTACGAAGGAGTGAGACGATGATAACTTAAGAAGTCATAAATAGGATAAGGTTTACGTGTAGACCGAGTACCTTTCCTAAGAGCAATGGGCAAGTCAAGATTCTCTTCGAATAGGTCCGCGGTCGGGTTGTCCGCTGGAGTAGGACATGATTCAGCTAGTCTTTCATTACCTTCAAGTTCTGCATTAGGAATTCGAGGACGACGCCGATATAAGATGGGTGATCTTTGAGTCTGCTCAGGTGGAGGATTGTCAGGAATATCTACAATTGACTCTGATTCCTGCAAAGAAGGTGATGGACCAAGATAGGGAATAGGAAAGACTTCTTGAATAGTATTGAACTTAACCATGGAGGGAGCAAAGTATGGCTTTTCTTCGAAAAATGTTACATCTGCAGAGATATAATAACGATTGTGAACAGGAGAGTAACATCGGTAACCTTTCTGTAATCTGGAATATCCAAGGAAGGCACATTTGATGGCTCGAGCAGCAAGCTTATCATGACCTGGAGACAAGTTATGAATAAAATAGGTGCAACCAAAAATACGTGGATCAACATGAAACAACGGTTCTTTAGGAAACAGAATGGAATGTGGTATTTTATTCTTAATAGAGGAAGAAGGCATCCGATTTATCAAAAAACAGGCTGTTAAAACAGCATCACTCCAGTGTCGGACAGGTACATTGGCATGAAGTAATAATGTCCGAGCAGTCTCAACAAGATGCCTATTCTTCCTTTCGGCAATGCCATTCTGCTGAGGGGTATGAGGACAAGAGGACTGATGGAGAATGCCCTGCGCCGACAAAAAAGAAGAAATAGCAGAAGAAAAGTATTCTTTTGCATTATCACTTCTAAGGATCTTAATTGTCATACCAAACTGAGTTTTAATTTCATTAACAAAAGAAGTGAGAATGGACAAAATTTCAGACTGTTCTTTCATTAAGAAAACCCAGGTACATAGAGAAAATTCATCAATGAAAGTAACAAAATATCTATAACCCATAGAAGAAATACGACTAGGACCCCATATATCAGAGTGAATAACTGAAAAGGGGGAATCAATACGACTTTCAATATGTCTAACAAAAGAGGAACGAACATGCTTTCCTAATTGACATGACTCACAAAATAGGTTCTTTATTTTTTCAAGACTCGGAACCATTATTTTTAGTTTAGATAAATGTGGGTGTTCCAAACGTTCATGAAGGAGATTTGGTGATGTGGCAGCACTGCAAATTCAAGAAAGGCTAGGCTTGAGGTAGTAAAGACCATGAGATTCATGTCCTATGCCAATCGTTCGACCCGTACCACATTCCTGTATGACAAAGGAGTTAGCATCAAATGTTACTGAACAATTATGAGAACGAGTAAGTTGACTAAGAGATTTAAATTGAAAGGACAATCAGGTATGAGTAAAACAGAGTTTAAAGACAAAGAAGAAGTGGGTGATACTTTGCCGATTCCTGTTGCTGCAACTCTAGAACCGTTGGCTAAAGTAATGAAATGAGAAATTTTAGGAGGAGAGATGGATGAAAATAAAGAACTATTACCAGCAATGTGATCAGAAGCACCTGAATCAATTATCCATGGACTTTGATTGTTACCAGATTTGGAAATGCAAGCAGTAGAGTTATGACCGCTTATAGCAGATGATGTTTGAGATTCCATGGCAGCTTTTAGCTGGAGGTACTCTTGATAGTCAGCTTCCGAAACCTTTATCTCAGATGTTTCAGACTTTGAAATATTCACAGATTTTTCAGGGAATCCGTGAATAGAGTAGCAAGTGTCTTGTGTGTGGCCCACTCTCTTGCAGTAAGAACATTGAGGGCGACCTCCTCTTCCACCTCGTCCTCCTCGGCTTCCACGACCACCTCGTCCCCCTCGATTAGAAACCATGGCAGAAGTTTTAATACTGTCAAATGAATTTCCTCCTGTTTTTGGTGAAGGGACTCGAAGGAGCCGGGTAATTAGATTTTCTAGAGAAGGAACTTCTTGGCCGGTTAAAACTTGGTCACGAATGTGATCAAAATCTGGATACATCCCACGTAGTACCAATACCATATATAGATTATCAAGTTTCGTCTTCACGTCTTCAAGTTTATCGGCTTCCAATGATAATTTTAACTCCTCTACCGCAGATTGGGCTTTCGAAACATAGGCAACCATGTCATGATCAGTTTGTTTAAGAGTGGCCAATTTTTTAGCAGCATCATACAATTGTTGAATGTCATTAGCAAAAACACTTCGTGCCTTCTTCCAGAAAGAATGACAGGTTTTGAAGGCTCTGAAATTTGTCAATATAGTTGGCTCAACAAATTGCAACAAGAGAGCACAAAGCTGATAATCAAGTTTCTTCCACTGCTCGTGTTTGTCTTCTGAAATCTTTTCCGAGGATTGCTCCAGATGTTCATGATAACCTTGGCCAAGAAACCAAAGTTCAACAGAGGCTGACCATGCAAGATAATTTTTGCCATTCAATTTTTCCGAAGTGATTGTTGGCGTTCCAGAGAAGATAGGACCATCAGTTTTCTGAGAGCTTGAAGCCATTTCAGCACCTAGGCAGAAGGAGGAGAGGTCGGCGATCTGATCGCCGGCCGAGGTCGACGAGCGCTGGGCGGTGCTGCTGTGGTGGAGCTCGCCAAGGGGTGGCGCGACGGGAGGAAAAAGGTCGCCGGCGGTCGAACTGGGAACAGAGGAGAAGGTCGGTTTGGGGTTTTGCTATTGACGTCAAGACAGGGAAGGAGGAGACGAGGGGAGTTATGGGGTGTGCCGACGTTGGGGGTCGGCGATAGGGAAGTCGGCGACTGAGGAGGGATGGTTGTCGGAGATGGGGTTGGCCGGAGCTAGCCGGGGAAGGTGACCAGGAAGCGGTTTGGGGATTTTTGGATGTTGAGTGACTTTAGGTTCTGCTGACCAGATGCAGATTTTTATTTTATTTTTTATTTTATTTTATTTTATTTTATTTTTTTAAGGAACAAACAAAGTGGTTCTAGATACCATATTGAAGAGACTAGAGGTTGTGAAATGCTTGAGTGCTTAAACCCACTCAGCTGATCTATATTTATATATACTTAGGGAGTAAATACAATGTGAAATTTACAAGAATATTAATGAAGGTCTAGTTCCAAAGTACATGCATGCGAATTCCTAGGTACATTAATAACTAATGTGAATTCCTAGGTACATTAATAACTATGATTTATTGGAACAACTACCCATACAATGTGTGTAATTCCAACACTAGTAATAAGAGTCGCACTTACAATTTCATAAATATCTGGTCCATTAACTATTGCGAATAGATCTCTACAAAATATTGCAAACTTTGACATGATTATGTGCTACAACTGAGACACGCACAGACACACACAAAAGAACAGATCATGGCTACCTCCCGTCCTGAAAAATTATTTTACTCTATCTCTACCTACATCATTTTAATCAAAAAATCTTTCTTTTTGGTGAAAATGATTTTCTAAAAGAAAACAATACAAAGTCATAGTGATAAAGAGACGACTTAATGGAGAGAGGGGTGAGGAGAGAGAATGTCATCTTCCCTAGGGATCTGAGAAAATCATATGCTCAAGTACTGCGCCAACCACCCCCCAATCATCTTCATGGCAATCTCCAGATATCGCTTCGTTACCCCTACCCCCAAGCTGTCACCTCGAACCGTCCTTTCACCTCCCATCCCATTAATCCCCTACCCCTCCGTCCAAGACCTGCTTTTCAACCCACTCCCAAGCCCCACTCCTTCTTCCCTCACAAACCCAACACCAAAACCCTCCGTTCTAAGAAGATGGAGTGACGTTGCCTTAAGTGTGGCGGCGGAGATCACAGCACCAAGGAGTGTCGTATCTACGGGTTCCACTGCTTCAACTGCAAGAAATTTGGCCATAGAGTTCGAGACTGTCCCATCAACAACAGGGTTGAGAGCATGGAGATTGACCTACCCCATAACAACGCCATTGCTCAGGCTCTGCCAGCCCTTCACGCTAGTGCATTTCTTCATCTCATTAACCCTCGTCGTATCCCTCTCATTAAAGATCTAGAAAGCGCCTTCAACTTTGCATGGGGGAGGACCGGTCGATGGTGGTCGCTGAAAAGGGTTAGTGATGGGGTATATCATGTACAGTTCCCCACTGTCACGGAGGCGGAAAGTGCAATAGCAGATGGAATCTTTAGTTTTTCAGGCTTCACGGCTACATTTTCTCCCTGGTCTATGGAGTTCGGGGCCAAACTCCGACCTAAGCCATCGTTCATATAGATCAACCTTCCCCTCCTCCCGTTCCACTATTGGAACCGTGAATCCCTTGAAAAGCTTATCTCTCCCTTCGCGAAGCTGATTACACTGAGTAGAGAGATGCTAGATGCGACTGCCAGAGACCAAGCCCTGGTCCTCATTGAGGTGGCCGATCTCACGCTAATCCTAAAAGTCCTTTGCATCCGCTACACGGTGCCCTGGAGCCTAGAGCGACATACTCATGAGGTACCTGTGCTGCTGTTAGGGGACCCAATTGCAGTCGAAGATGTTCACAGTGGTAAGGTACAACTCTTCACTACAGCAAACTCGTCGGGAGTCTCCAGGATCTCAAGCTTTTGGCGTCCCAAGGCGCCGGAGGGGGCCATGGTAGGCGAAGAGGGTGGTCCCTCTAATCCAGCGAAATTTCCGGAAACAGTTCAGCAAATTGTCCAGCAAATTCCCACTAATTTGGGAGAGCGCGATTCTGCGGTTGTTCTGCCTGTTGGAGGCAATTTTGAATTATTTCCTAACTTATCTCCTCCAATCATGGATTGCATGCATGCAAAAATCCCTGAGACTCAGCCCCCACAATCCATGCAGGCCCCCCCAAAGATTCCGCACCCCACCTCCTCTGCCCCACTGATTATCCCAATCATCGAATCCTCTAATAGCAACAGCAAAGAACCTTCTATGCACCCAATCAACACATCAGCTAACCAAACTAACTCCTCGGCAGACGACACCAGTGAAGAAGTGTGAGAGATGCATTGGAAAGGTAAATTGGTCTCACTACCTCTCTCCCTATTCACCAGGATTAAGCCTGCTGTTGAAGGTGCCCTTCGTGATTCCATGAATAAGGAGCTTGACAAGTTCAAGGAGGAAGAACATGGAGTCTTTAATGCTGGAACAAGCAAATTGGGTCATGCGAGCTTCCGCACTCGCTCACTCCTCAACAAACTTCTACGGCAAGCCTCAACTTCCTCCACAGCAATCCCACCAGGTTTCTCGACGGGACCATCCAAGTGCCAAAAGCGTGCTAGATCAGCTTCTAAGCTACATTGCACACAGCCATTCATGAAGCATCTTTCCTCCACCATCAAGAAGAAGGCCTCAGGTACAGCTTCTTTAGCTGCCTCTGTTTCAAACATTCATCTCAATCCTTTTGCTCTGCTTTCAAATGATGACACCTTAGAGGTAGCCGAGTCTATTGGAGTGGAGGCTAAGGGGCCACACTCGGTACACACCATCACTAACGTCCAGAAGGCCCTTGTTGATCACACTGATCAACCAGGACACTCTGACTAGCGGTTTTTTGGCCCTAATTGGAAGTTTCTAGCCCCTCAAGATTTTATTTCCCGGTTTTTGTGCTTTTTGATTCATTTTTTCGTCATGAAGATCATAAGCTGGAATGTAAGAGGCTTGGGCAACCCAAATAAATGCTCACTTATAAAAGAAGGAATTCGCAGCTGCTCCCCCTATGTTGTCTGTTTGCAGGAGACCAAATTGAGCAATCCATCAGCCAATAAGCTCTCCTCTATCGGTGGTACCATAATTTCAAATTGGCTCCAATTAAACTCCTTTCATAGCTGCGGTGGTATCTTGCTTGGTTGGAATGATAATGTACTTGAATGCACCTACTCAGCCTGTGATATTTTCTCAATCTCAGCATCCTTTAAGAGCCGATGCTCTGACGTTAATTGGTCTATTACCACTGTCTATGCCCCCTTCGAGCTAGATGATAGGGAGCTTTGCTTCCACGAAATCAAGCAGAGACAAAGCCTCCTCCATGATGCCTGGATTCTTTGTGGGGATTTCAATGTTACCGTCTCCGACTCCGAGAGATCCAGTGGGAAGGGATCCTCCAGAGATATGAAAAACTTCCGCAACCTCATCCAAGATCTTGCTATGATTGATCTGCCATTGTCAGGAAGGAAATTCACTTGGACGAATCAGCGTTCATCCCCCTCAATGGCCAGGCTAGATAGATTCCTCATCTCCACCACTTGGGACCTCTATTACCCTACCTGCATACAATCCTCTCTACCGAGATATTCATCAGATCACTGCCCCATTGTCCTTGATACACAGGCCCTCCAATGCCAGAACCATTACTTCAAGTTTGAAAAAGCATGGCTATTACACCCCTCATTCATCCCAGTAGTAACTAATTGGTGGCGACAATTTTATTGTAAAGGCAATCCAGTGGATGTTTTCTCATGCAAGTTAGGCCTCCTCAGAAAGCGCTTATGCAAGTGGAAATCTGACACATTGGGCACTATCACCTCCCGTAAGAAGCAACTCCAAGATCTCCTCCTTCAGTTAGAGATTGAAGCTGAGAACATGCCTTCCCCTCCCGCCTCCATGAAATCAACCCAACTTGAACTTCAAAACTTGATCAAAGCAGAATCAGTATACTGGAGACAGAGATCCCGTGTGCAATGGATCAAAGAAGGTGATGCAAACTCTAAATTCTTTCACTCCATAGCAAATGGGCAAAGAAGGAGAAACTTCATCAACAGCCTCAACATTGACAACACCACCACAACAAATCCCTCAACAATCTGTGCGGTATTTGAATCTCACTTTCAGGCCATCTGCGGCACTGCCTCCACCTCGAATTTTACCATCGACTGGCCAGCCCTGTATCCCTCCAATGCTGTGTGCCTGCGTTACCTAGAAGGGCCCATCACTATGGAAGAGCTCCACAAGGCAGTTTTCGATATAAGCAGTGACAAAGCCCCTGGTCCCGATGGCTATTCAATGAGCTTCTATCATTCATTTTGGGACACTGTTAAAGATGACTTATACAATATGATGAATTCCATCTACAAGGGAGAAACAGATATTGGACGCTTAAACTACTCCGACATCATCCTTATTCCAAAATGTGATTGAGCCAGCCTAGTCACTGAATATAGGCCAATTAGTCTCCTGAACTGTTCTCTGAAGATCTTCACAAAGATACTAGCCAACAGACTCAGCTCTATTCTTCACTCCCTGGTATCATCTTCGCAAAGTGCTTTCCTCAAGGGTAAGTCGACTGTTGACTGCTTTCTCGTCGCACATGAGACCATTAATCTTTGTAGCAGAAGAAATTCAGACACCCTTCTCTTCAAAATTGACTTTACCAAAGCTTTTGACACTGTTAGCTGGGAATTCCTCCTTCAACTGCTCACAGCCAGAGGCTTCAGCCCATCTTGGTGTAAATGGATCGAAATGATCCTCACCACAGCAAAGTCTTTTGTTATCATCAATGGTGAGCAGGGCAGACAAATCAACTCCAAATGCGGCCTCAAGCAAGGTGATCCTCTGTCGCCGATGCTCTTCATCTTGGTAGTTGATGTCTTGGCAAAGATGTTACAGTGTGGGCGGAGTAATGGCACTTTCTCACAGCTTCCTATTGGAGGACAACTCTCTTACCTTTCACTTCTCCAGTTTGTCGATGATACATTGATATTCTGCAAAGGTGATGAACAAGAGATTCTGAACCTCAAGATTGTCCTACAGCTGTTTGCAAACATCTCCGGCCTATCAATTAACTTCAAGAAGTCCTCTGTCGTATACTTTGGACGATCTCAGGCCAAGCTTCATGCTTTCTCCACTATCCTTGGATGCAAGGAGGAATGTCTCCCAATCTTCTATCTTGTCATGCCTCTCTCCAAAGGCAAACTGCACAAGCGGCATTGGCAACCACTACTCCTCAAGATTGAAAGGCGACTATCGGTCTGGAAGGGGAAAATGCTCTCTAGAGGAGGAAGGCTGATCCTTATCAATGCGGTGTTAAGTGCCCTTCCTGTCTATTATGCTTCCTTTTTTCGTCTCCCTAGATGGGTTATCAAACGCATCGACCAAATTAGAAGCAGATTCTTTTGGTGCGGCGCCGATAAAGATGCAGGGGGCACTGCCTGCACTAATTGGCGCACCATTTGCCAACCAAAAGATCAAGGAGGTCTAGGAGTTCTAAACTTGAAAGTCTTCAATGAGGCACTGCTTATAAAGTGGTGGTGGAACATCTTTGCAACTGACTCTCTTGTCAGCAGAACACTGCATGACCTATACTTCAGAAGATCACTTAAAGCATTTGTTTGCCCACTTGTAGCCTCTCAGTTTTGGAAAGGCATTTTCAATCTCCGTAACTAATTCCTTATAAATGTTCACTGGCAACTTGGCAACGGCGACAGGATCTCATTCTGGCAATCTAAATGGATTGAGGGGCATAGTATCACCACACTCTTTCCCGCGCAAGCAGCAGCAGCTTGGAATCCCAAAGCAGAGGTTTCTTCACAGGGCGCATGGATATAGGGCGTCTGGCATTGGCAACCTAGACTTAATTGCATTGCTTCGCCATTACTCCGTTCCGAAAAAAGCAACTTACTCCTCATCCTGGAAAATATAAGGCCCTCAGACGTATGTGACATTCCAACATGGAGGCTTACAGCATCTGGATCCTACTCTGTTCAATCAGCTCATCGATTCTTCACTCTATCTGGTCTGCGATCCCCCTTCTACAAGAAAATTTGGACTTCATCGGCGCCATTGAAGTGCAAGATCTTTATCTGGCAACTGAGCCAGGGCAGAATCAACTCCAAAGAGTTTCTGAGTTCTAAGGGATGGCCGGGAGACACGACATGCGCATCTTGCGCGTGCCCTGTCGAATCTGTTTATCACATCTTCTTCATATGCCCTGTAGCTGCGGAAACCTGGAAATTCTTCACTGCACTTTTCCATATACAAACACTCCTTACCAACATGCACGATTGTTTTGCCTCATGGTGTTTTAGTACACGGGCACACAGGCACACTTGGCACCTTCTCACTATTGCAATATGTTGGAGTATTTGGATTGCTAGGAATGATTGTACTTTCTCTGCAAAGTCTAATTCATCCCGTAAGATCATTTCTAATGCCATTTTTTGGTTTCGATCATGGATAGATGGGATCGACAGTGAGAAGAAGAAGAAGGCGATGGTGAAGGAAATGGCAGAAGCTAATGTGCAAGACCTACTTATTCATGAGGCCCTAGCTCGCATTGGCCAGACCGAGAGCGATGAGGGAAGCTATTCTTGGTGACTTCAGCCTTTGCACGGATGCTTTTTGATGCTTTTGATCACCCTATATGGGCTATGCTTTTTGGTACCTCTATCGGCCATTGATGTTTACGGCCTTGCTCTCTTCATTTTGAAACTTTTTGATGTTTTAAACTCTAGATCAAGGGTTCAGGTTGCATACTGAACTGGCTTGGTCTACCCTTGTACTCTTAACTCTATTTTGATTTATATATCTTTTTGTGAGGTAGGGACTTACCCTACCTTTTCCCCTAAAAAAAAATGGTGTGTGTGGTAGTGGTGGTGGTGAGGATGGATATCTACAAAATATTGTACAATAGGGGGTTACACTTATAAGTATTTTGTTTTTCGGGTCTATTTGAAAACTTACCTATACTTATCTTAGTTTGGGTTAATCTGAAAACTTTTTGTAGGTAAGCTAACCATAGATATCTTAATTTTTTGGACTCAAAAGTTAAGATACGTATATCTCTCGTATATCTCTCACCTCGGAAAGAACTTTAGTTATCTTATCTCCAAAGTTAAATGCTATCTCCAAAAACTAGCTACACCGATCTAAGCTTTCTATGTATAGACAAGGTTACCTATAGGTTGTATACGGGGTGTGCACCGGGTTGGTGGGGATTTTATTCCATGAAAACTTGTCCAAACCCGAATGTGTGCATTTGAATTTTTTTTGTTTAAATGATTGGGTCAGGTTTGGTTTGATTGAAAACCCACCCAACCAGAACAGTATCCGACCCAAAACCTGTTAGGAAAATATGTGGATCTTGTTGAGTCTTTGACACAATCAACACAAAACCACCAAGCAAGACTATATCACACCAAACACACAAAATACACAAGAGTTGTTCCGGTTGGGGCTTTCGCCTTAATCCGGGGGAGGAAGAACCGAGATATTATTCAACTACAGAAGATACAAGAATATTACAATTCTCACCACGACCCTCTCTCAAGCCTAATGGAACTTGATGCTGCTTACAATGGAGAACTCTCTCACCCTCTCAAATGAAGTACTCTCTTCTTCTATTCGGCACAAATAGAATCATTATCGATCAATTAGCCGTTACAATTGTTTATATAGATCTAGAGAAAAATCCTAAGTTGATATCTTATTACAATAGCCATTGGATAGTACACAAGAGATAACCCTACGATAGGTGCCACACGATCCAACTTGAAGAGCAAGTTGGACTATTCACAAATCACCTAGATTCAAACCCAAAAACACATCAGCGCCATTGTCAGTCGACGTACCCCTAAGGTACGGTCGACCACATCCTTCTGAAGTCCACCCGAGAGCAAACCGGTCGACCGCACTGTCTCGCTGCAGTAGAGCGGTCGACCGACCCCAAGGTCTAGTCGACCGCAACCCCACTGTTGCCTTCTGCTGACTGTCTCTTGCCTCCACTCCATTTTCAATCGCCTTTGTCTCTCCATCGTCTTATCGTTTTCTTATCCAATCTCGTATGCAAGACATAAACCCAACAATCTCTACCTTGGATTGCATATGCATGAATTCATACCTATGTGATTTAAAATTATTCTAGATCTTTCTTCTCTGCTTTGTAAACAACATGTTTCAATGGCTTCTCCTACTAATTGAACAAACCTCCACCTATTTTCCTCCAGCTGTATGCCCCCCTCAAGGGCACACCCATTTAGATGTAATCATGGAGGTGCCACTCTCCACACGAACTCCACCTACATCAAGACTTTCTCCACCTTCCAACGGTATTCGACTGTTGCAGTCTCGTATCGGTAATTCTAGTGACGGCTTACTAGATAATGCTTTAGGAACAATGGGCTTCTTTACACTCGGCCGAGTTTTTCTGCTCCCACAATGCTGGTAGAGGTTGTGCTGACCCTGCCCAATCCCTCTCATACCCTTCATTACCTTACGATGACTATCCCAAACTGTCAAAACTCCATCCCGAGCTGTGTACCTCCAGCCACGAGCATCAAGAGTACACAAGGATATAAGATTCTTCTGTATCAAAGGAATATGCATGATCTCTTCTAGTGTGAACCCTTTACCATCTGGCATCTCCAACTCAACAGTTCCCTCACCCACCACTTCACAAATCTCACCACTCCCTGTTGTCACACTATGGCATGTTGATGACTTGTAAGTAGAAAACATCTCCCTCTCGGAGCAAATATGTGAAGAACTTCCCGAATCAAGATACCAATTTGAATCCACATTTGAAGAACTTGAAACATGAGGACAACAGTCAATATTATTACCTGACTCAGTTGCGCTGACTATGTGGGCTTGTTTCCCTTCTTTAGTAGCACTCTTCTGACTCAACTACTTGGGACAGTCTTTCTTATAATGCCCAACTCCTTTACAATAATGGCAACGAATCTTACCCTTGTGTGCCGCATCCCTTCCAATTGAAATATCACCATTCACAGCAAAACACCCTAAAGAAATAGACCCTTCTTTATGTGTCTCCTTTCTTAGTTCATCTTCCTTCAGACCCTTAATCACTCTGGCTATAGTAAGTGTCTCTTTGGCCAATTTTCCATGTAGCATGGTAGTTATCAAGTGATCATAAGAAGTTGGTAGTGAATAAATCAAGTTGAAAGCTTTATCCTCTTCGCTAAGATCATCCGCGTTAATCGCCTTCAGTTTAGATATTACTTTATTGAACTCCACAATATGATCTTGAAGATGGGTACCTTCCTTCATTGAGAACCTAAACAGCTTTCTTTTCCAATACATTCGATCTAGTAACACGATCCCGAGTAGTCAGTTTTGAGTCTCGCCCATAGACTCATCTCACTTTTCTCCTCAAGGATATTACACTTGACTTCGTCCGCCAATTGCAACCGGATTAAACTCAATGCCTTCAAACAAATCTCATCTCACTTCTCTTGCTACATGTCGGTTGGCTTCTTCTCTTCTAGGGCAAGGTGCAAGTCCTTCTGAACCAAAACATCATACATGTCCACCTTCCATAGATTGAAGTTGATCTTACCGTCAAACTGCTTGATCTTCGTCTTTTGATCTACCATATCCAGGGAACTCGAACAAACCCATAAATCCTGATTGCTCTGATACCACTTGTTAGGAAATTATGAGGATCTTGTGAGTCTTTGACACAATCAACACAAAACCACCAAGCAAGACTAGATCACACCAAACACACAAACCACACAAGAGTTGTCCCGGTTGGGGCTTTTGCCTTAATTCGAGAGAGGAAGAACCGAGATATTATTCAACTAGAGAAGATACAAGAATATTACAATTCTCACCACGAGCCTCTCTCAAGCCTAATGGAACTTGATGCTGCTTACAATGGAGAACTCGCTCGTCCTCTTAGATGAAGTGCTCTCTTCTTCTATTCGGCACAAATAGAATCATCATCGATCTATGAGCCGTTACAATTGTTTATATAGATCTAGAGAAAAATCCTAAGTTGATATCTTGTTACAATAGCCATAGTACACAAGAGATAACCCTACGATAGGAGCCACACGATCCAACTTGAAGAGTAAGTTGGGCTATTCACGAATCACCTAGATTCAAACCCAAAAAACCATCAGTGCCGCTGTCGGTCGACCTACCCCCAAGGTACGGTCAACTGCAACCTTCTGAAGTCCACTCGAGAGAAAACCGGTCGACCGCTGTCTCGCTGCAGTAGAGCGATCGACCGACCCCAAGGTCCAGTCGACCGCAACCCCACTATTGCCTTCTGCTGACTGTCTCTTGCCTCCACTCCGTTTCCAATCGCCTTTGTCTCTCCATCGTCTTATCATCTTCTTATCCAATCTCGTATGCAAGACATAATCCCAACAAAACCAACCTGTATCCTTTGATTATATATATATACACACACACTAGTGTTATCCTTGTGCAAATTGCACAGACTAAAATAATTTTGAAAAACTCATAAAATTATATGGAACTAAAAAATTTAGAGATGCCTCTTAATTCTTTTAATCACATTATAATCAAAAGATGAAAAATCTATAGATTAACCAATTTACATTACCAAACTAACCAACATCATTGTATATTTCTATTCAATTCAAATGAAAGGTAAAAAAGACAAACAAATACAGAAGTTAGGTTGTGGGTCTTCTCATACTCCTTGATGTACTATACTATCTCCTCCACCACGTACTTCTCAAATGCATTCCCTCTCAAATCAAGCATAATCAACAACAGAAACATATAAAGGGAACAATAATTGATAATTAGCTATAGTAAAAGATGACAAATATACTCACATTTCCAAACCGACATCATTTTATATTTTCTATTCAATTGAAGGAAACCCCAAAATTTCACGATGTGTATAACTTTTCAACAATTCCAGTACCAAGACATATGTAAACCCTATGTCCCTAAATTTAGAGATGCCCCTTATTCTTTAATGCAACATTTTTCATGCATTTTTCGCGATCATTGTAATCAACATCCTTGAGCTACTACTCATAATTAGTGAGAATAACAATATCTTGCATTATAAGTTGGCAAAATTGTTACAGCATCATCTTAGGTTCGGATAATAATCAAAAATCACAACCAACAACAACAATTAACTAATCTCAAAAGAAACCCTTAAAATCAACAAATCCAATAACCTAAACTAAATCAACTAACAACTAATATACTAAAAAAACATAATGAATTAAACAAATCACTCACAACTCCAAGTTTTGTGACGATGGTAGTAGAGCCTTCTAATCAATCTAGAAATCCATGTATAAAGATATGGGGAAAAAAATTCCCAAAATGAAACAAATTAGTCTAAAAAGTCACCCAAAAAAAATTGCAAAAGTTTTGGAGGAAATGATCAGACATCGGGCGGTGTGAGGCGTGGCCCTACAGAAGATGTGGAAATAATTTCCCCAAAAATAAAACAAATTAGTCTAAAAAATCAACAAAATTCGAAAAATAGCAAAAAAGGGGAAATGATCGGACCTCGGGCGACGTGCGGCATGTGGTGTGGCCCTGTACAGAAAATGTGGAAAAAATTCTCAAAAAATGAATCAAAGTAGTCTAAAAATACCCAAAAAAGTCGAAAAAGTTGCCAAAAAATTGGGAAATAATCGGACCTCGGGCGGCGTGGAGAGAGAGCAGCCTTAGGCGGGAGCGGCATGCAGTTTTTGAAAGTGGGAGGGGAGCCGATGTAACACCCAACAAAATTGGGTAATGACAATTTTTTCCTTGTGTGTTACGCACGTGTATTTTGTACCGTTATGAGTAATATTTGTAACATATTTTTATATAAATGTCATAGGTATCTTATATTCTAATTATTTATATGTTTTCCATCTTCTCAACACTCTTCAATCCTATTTTTATCCAACTCAAACATATATTTTCATTATTGTGTTTTACGTGTATTGCACGTGTTTTCCATATATATGTCGATTACGTATATTTTTTTGTTACGTGAAATATCTGTAACACTATCAGTACGAATATTTTATGTATGTTGTATTTTTATTTTTTATGAATATTTTCCATTCTCCCGAATTTATTTTATATTCGAATATTTATTATTTTCTTTCGCACGTATTTTACATGTAAAATTTTATGCACATTTTATTCCTAAAATCTTATTAAGTCATGAAAACTTTTCTTCTCATTTTCTAATCACAAATGTATTATTTATTTTTAATTAAAACCCATAGGCCTAAAGATAATCTTAAAGTCCATTAGAAAAATTATTTAAAAGAAAAGCATATTAGTTAATCTACATTTTTAATAAACACTTTTTATCCTACACTTGTCATGTAACAACATGTACAATCAAATAAATAACAACTAACTAAATGAGAAGTATGCACATATGGGAAATCCAAGGATTGGCCAATTCATGAAGGAAGAAGAAGAGTTGGGAGTTTGTGTAGTAACGGTGAGTGGGCAATTAGCGAAGGGGGTTATGTAGGTTATGAATTTGAACACTTAATTTGGGTAGTAGAAGAGTTTTCTCAAACCCTATAAATACCACTCCCTTTCTTCATGAAATCTTGCACAAAAAATCAAAAGAAACAAAAGATGAGAAAGATAAGAAAAGCAAGAGAGGAAAAGAAAGAAAAGATAAGAAGAAAAAAAAAGAGTTATTTGAGTTCTTGCTGGGAGGAAGGGAGACTTGCTAGGAGAAGAAGGGAGTCCCATTCTTGGAGCTAGGAGCCATCTACTATGAGTTCATTTTCTTTCTTCAATTAAGGTGGGTGTCTTCTTGAACTTTCTAAAATTTTAGTATCATGGATGTGTAGGAAAATTGATATTTAATATTGTTTATGCATATGAGTAGTGGTTAATTTGTGATGGTGATATTTAAATGAAATGCATGCTAATTGAGAGATTATCTTGTAGATAATATGAAATGATGTTGTTTGGCTGCATGGTAATACATCATATGAATTAGATATAAATTTGTGCACATAGTTACTAATTCATGCAAAGAAAATTACTGTTTTGAATTTTGTTTGCACATCAGAAAATCCTATTTAATAAAATAGTTGGAATCTAGAACTAAATTTTTTTTGTGAGCATCTTGTATGTGTCAGGAACATCCCTTTAAAATTTGATAAGATTTGGAGATCGTTTACTATTTTAATAAAATCTAAACTCAGAACTGGTTAGTAGTTGACTAGTTGCTGGAAATTTGTACACATTTCGGTTTTTAATCAATTCAGCATTGTAAATGAAATAATTTGAGAAAAGTCATAACTGATAAGTTGTAGTAGACTCGTTAACCTTTCTGAAAAGTCTGAGAAATCAAATTTTCACAAAGAATTGAATTTATAATGAATTTTTTAAGACTGTACAATTGACAATATTTCAGTATTTTGACCCTACTGTATATTTCGAAGAATTCAGAGTTATAGATACAGTATTTTGAGGAAACTTATAATTAAGAAACTGTAGTTGACTTGTACACCTTTATTTTGATATAAATAACGCAAAGTTTCGTGAAGTATATGATTTTCTATGATTCTTTACAAATAGCATGAAATGCAGTTTCTGACTTTGAATTTACTGTTTTGCAAATGATACTTAAATGAGTTGATTGAAAATATATTCTCTCTGTTTTAAGTTATATTTTGGGAAAATAAATATCATATTCATGCTTAAATGAGATGCGAACTCAAGAAAAATATATATATGATTAATGATGTTAGGAATCGGTTTAAAATAAATCAATGGAAAATGATAAGATGAATTTTCAATGATGAATTTGTAAGAGATCATGTTTTAATCTTAATTAACTTGTATTGAGAAAGTTTTGATGAATATAAAAAGTGTATTGTGAAAATGAATAGGTTGAGATTGTACTTATGAATGAATAAATAAGAAGGAATGAAAGAATTTGAATAAAATATGAATACATAAAAATTGAGAACATAAGTAATAAGGGGATGAGTACCCCAAGTTATTAAACATGAAAAGATGTTGATTCTAGAAGCTTAGTGAGACCCAGGTACCGGCTAAGAAATGAAAATGAAAAATTAATTTTTGAGAAGTAACTAGTATGGGTTGACTGTCTTAGTATTTTGTTTAAGACCGGTGGGTAAGCTAAACTTTAGTTTTTAAATAACTATAACTTAAACTTAAGGATATGCACTAGTTGGAGATATGACGAAATGAGTGCAAACGTGAGTTATGAACTCCAGAATGATCAATGGAGAGAGACGATCTCCTTATGCCAGGACGATGGAAGTAAAGGCCACAGAATGATCCACGGAGTAGGAACGATCTCCAATATTTCGGGACGAGAGCGACGCTCATGGGATGCTTGTGTAATGAGGGCTCCAGAATGACCCGCGGAGTGAGACGATCCCCAGTATTCTGGAACGATGGACGTAAGGGCCACAGAATGATCCACGGAGAGGGATTGGTCTCTAGTATTCCAAGAGTGAGAACCAATACTTGCAAAGTGTCTAAAGCTTGTTGTAGTCATCGTAGTAGGTTGCATGGTGAGGGATCTAACCCTACAATGTGGAGTACGTAGGTGCTTACCCTCAGACCTATGTAGTATGGGATGCATAAAATCCGAACAAGTATGCATTAGTTTCATCTTAGCGTAAACATCTGCATTAGGCATTAAGTCATATCATACACTGACATGTTTAGGATAGTCACTCTTTACACTTTTATATGCATTCAAGTTTGTGATTGTTAAAGTAAGAAATTTCGTTATAATACATTATAGAGAGGATCACTGTTATAACACGTGCCCACAGATTTTCAGTACAGGGCTTGATTAGATTGACAATGACTTAAAGTCGGTTGATAATAAAGATTATATTCATGATTAAAGCTTTTGTTATTATAGTTGTATTTTATTTTAACTTCCGCTGTGTAACTCTGTATTAAACATTGTTGTGTAATAAAAGAAATTTTTTAATTTCCTTGTAAAATTATACGAATTGAAGTAAAAGATCATGTTGAGCTACGAATTACATATAAATAGAATTCGGGGTGTTACAGCCGAAGAGGCGTGGGATTTTGAGAGTGGGATGGGAAGAGATCGTGGGTTGGGAGGTTTGGGGTTTTTGTTTTATTTTGGTTTTTAAAATAAAAAACATGCATAATGCATGTGTTAGTTAAATGAGTTTCTTTTCTTTTTCTCTCCTTACGCTATTTCAAAATAGAGGAAGGAGAGAGCGTTGGCTCATTAATATAACTAGTAATCTGTTCGTGCGATGCACATCTTAATAAATATAGTTTTTTTTAATAGTAAAAATATAGACATAGTCTGGGCTAGAACCTAAGACCTCCTTTATAATAGTTATGTACGTGTGTTATACGCGTTGATAGATTGACACTAAGGCCTTCTCCCATTATAATATTAGAGATACTAGTGTACTCTTGTGCAATATTGCACAAACTTATATAATATAATATAATATAATATAATATAATATAATATGTAGTATAACCCGTTCAATATTGCACATGATTTTTTAAAAAATAATAAAATAATAAAACTTTTTTTGAAAAATTCATCTCATAACATCTATATAATAATGCACAATTTTTAAAGTTTGATTAAGGGACATGATTCTAATACATATTTTGGATGGAGAAATAGTGAGATGGTTGTCGCCTACTTTTGCTCTCATTTGTTTTTAGGCTAAAATTGAAAGAAAAAAAACCCCCCCTTAAACTATCCCATATATGCAGAAAACCTCACTCACCTTTTTTTATGCAGAAACCACACTCAACTATGGGTGCGAAAAACCACACCATGACTCCGTTAGGGTTCTGTTATATGGGTGGTTTTTCGCACCCATAGTTGAGTGTGGTTTTCTGCATTAAAAAAAGGTGAGTGGAGTTTTCTGCATATATGAGATAGTTTAAGGGATTTTTTTTCAATTTTAGCCTAAGAATGGGTTCTGAATAAAGGGGGTAATTTCATCATTTTGTAAGTCACGTGCATTTCCCGTGACAGAAAAATAACAGAACCCTGACAGATTCATGGTGTGGTTTTTCGCACCAATAGTTGAGTGTGGTTTTCTGCATAAAAAAAGGTGAGTGAGATTTTCTGCATATATGGGATAGTTTAAGAGTTTTTTTTTCCTTCCAATTTTAGCCTAGTTTTTATTTTAAAAAGAAAAAAAAAAGAAAATCATTGAACCAAGAGTGGTTTAACATAATATATTGTATAGATAGTGATAATAATACAATAGCATTACCTGTGCAAATTGCACAGCCTAAAATAGTTTTTAGGGACTCATTAAATTATATAACTCTAAAAAATTGTGAAAGAAATTGATGGAAACTTATGAATATCATTCATACCGTAATTACTGAAATCTTCATTATCATCCTCACATAAGCAGATAGTTTAGAGAATCATTGTCAAACCATAATATTATACAATTGAATATTACTAAAGCTAACGGGGGGTGCCTGAGTAGGGAAAGGGGTGGGTTTGGGAAGAGCCGTGAAATTTTGTAAGGTTGAAAAGTGTGAGGGGAAGAGACTACATTTGAGGGATTAGAGTTTTTATTCTGTTTTTATTTTTTTTTAATAAAAATCATACATAGTGCACATGTTAGTTATAGAAATCCCTAGTTTTACTCTGCTTTCTATATTTCAAAAAAGAGTAAGGAAAGAGAGGGTAGACTCTCCCTCCTATTAGTATAATATATATATATATATACACAATTTTTTCCCTAGTAATGCATAAAAAACTATAGATATGGATATGTGAAACACTGAAAGTAAATAGATGCCAATAATAGGGTACATAAGATTTTTGGATGATTGCTTTTAGTTAAGTGCTCATCATTATTTTGTTTGCTTATGTTTTCTTCATATGTTTCCATTTTTGTTTTATCTGTCATTTTAAATGGCATGCTAAAATAGCACATAGAAATGTAAAATTGCTATAGTTAAAACATCGTTCTCAACCTCTCTCCTCAATCTATCGATCACTTCGTAGTGATCAGACTTTTGTTCGATGGGAACCACCTGCGGTAGGTAGCATTAAAATTAATTATGATGGGAAGAAGGCAGGTATGGGTTTCACTATTAGAAATTCAGATGGCAAACACCTTGTTGCAGGGGGAGCGTCTGTCGCACGAACTCAATCAATGTGCAGTGGGACACACTGACACACATACTGCAACTTAGTTAATTGCTAGGGTAAATTTTACTAAACTATACTCATGTTTTACCAATTTGCAGATAACTATATATTTTTTTCTTCGGTGTACTCTGTCTATATTTTTTTGTGTAGATCGGTGTACTCCGTCAATTTCTGCTATCATGTAACGGTTTTTTACCCTTTTTTTGGCATTTCCCTCCCTAATATACCCCGCATGCTAATACTATTTAATTATGTTATTTTCCGTAATTAAATGTGTTTATTACCTCATTCCTGTATTAAAATTTTTTTAAAAGATAGAAAGATGGTAAAGTGTTGTTCTGAGTATGTATATTTTAATTATTTAAAAAAAGAAAAAAAAAGTTAAGCTGTAAGGGTAGGAGAGAGAGCATGCTTAGATCGGTCAATATGGTCAAAAATTGACGACGTTAGAGCTCAATCACCAAACTGCAATAAATTTTTGGTAGGAGTATACTGAACTGCAAAAAAAAAAGATAAAGGTATCGTTATCTGCAAATGATGAAACATTGGTATAGTTTAGTGAAATTTACCTAAATGCACAGCGGTTCAAGCTAAAAAATGACAAAATGGCAAAATGACAATAGCAATTTCGATGTTTGCTGCAGTGGTGAAATGCTAAAAAATAGCAAAGTATAGGAAAATTTGAACGGACGGAACACGATGGTTCGTCCGAAATAAAAAAATCAATTTTTTATATTTTTTTTGGTTGATCTTGTATATATATATATATATATATATATATATATATATATATATGTATTTTTTTCGTAGTGTTTCGTCGGAGTAGGGAAAAAATTACCCTCGGATGAAACATCGTTCGAACTTTTTTGCAAAAATGCGAAAAATTCAGACGAAATATCATGTTTTGTCTAGGACATTTGACCAAATTCAAAGCCACCTGTCATTTTCAAAGTCCACTAATCACCATTAAACCCTCTAAGTATAATTAACTAATTAATTAATTAATTATTTAATTAACTTATTAAATATTCTAAAATATTGGACGAATAGATGTTTTCGTCCAAGCTAAGTTTCCATTTTTGGGGTTTTTTTAAATTAAATAAATTAACTTTTTTTTGTCGGACGAAACATGTTTCATCTGATGCATTTAAAACATATTAAAATACGACAGATGAAACATCATGATGTTTCGTCCCCTATATTATACATTTTGCCAAATGTTTGCCAAATATAGCACAATACTTTAGCGTAATATAGATAAAATGACAAAATAACAAACAAATGCAATTCCTCATTGGCTAAAAAATGAAAAATATGACAATATAGCAAACCACTGTGAATGCTCTAAGAGCATCCACAGTGGTTTGCTATATTTACCAACTTCTCATTTTTTGAGAAAGTTGGTGCTGCAGTGGTTTGCTATTTTGCCATAAAATAACAAAATAACTACAGTCGCTTCTCATTTATGAGAAACCAAATTGCGATTCTCATATTATAAGAGACGAAACAACATGTTTCGTCCTATTTTTTTTTTTAAGATCGTCGGACGATACAACTTGTTTCGTCCCAATATATATTTTTTTATTATAAAAATGATCAGACGGTACAACATGTACCGCCTGAAAAAAAAAATCAAAAAAACGCTGAAACGAGACATGTTGTCCCGTCCAAGCAAATTTTGCTTGGACGGGACAACATGTCCCGTCTAGCAAATCAGGGCCATTAGGGAAGTGGTAATCCTATTTTAGTGTGTAATTAATTAGATTTAGGTTATATTTTATTATTTAATTTATTTAATTAACCTATTTTAATATCTAAACACTAATTAAATAACTGTTAACAAAAAAAATGAAACCGGACGAAACAACATGTCTCGTCTTTATCAAATTTTAGTAAAATTTTAGCAAACAACCACTGTAGACAAACACCCTATTTTTTATTACTGTAGCTATCATTTTCTAAAAAATGAGAAACACAATTGTGTATGCTCTAAAGGCCTAAAGAGTTAATTGGACAAAATAAAATAAAGCCCAGCCCATTATCAGCTCTACATCCTCTTCATCTGACAGTCTGCATCCAGGTTTCCGTCATCTCCTTCCTCCTCTTTACTCACTTAATTAAAAATTAAAAAATATTTATTTCCATTTATTTCTCGAATTTTAATTTTTCAGTGTTATCTACTCCCCTTCTCAATCTCGCTGCTTGTTTCAATCGTCTGAAGATCGGAGTTTCGAGATGAGTGATGGTTATTGGAGGTACGCCGGCGCAGTCGACCCCCGCCTTCCTCAGCCGTCCGCTCCTCCTTCCGCTCCCCTCAAACGCCCCCGCTCCGATTTTCAAGGTTTTTTTTTCTTTTTTTATAATTTCACCCCTCATAATCTCTTAATTCCTCATTAGGTATTTCTCTTGCGGTTTAGATCCACCTTTTCTAGTTGATGAGTCGTCGTTTTAATATGGTTTTCTGCCCTACTTTGGAGAATATTTACCCCCCCCGATCAAGGGGTTGAGATTTTGTTGACAAATTTGAGCGTGCTCAGCGAATTTAGTTCAGTTTGTTTGCTAAATTTGTTCTTATGGATAAACTAGGTTTGTCCATGGGCACGTGCCGTAGACACGTCTTCGGAAGATTTCAGCATATGAAAAGCCTGGTAAATAGTAAAATATAGGCAATCATGTTTGACAAATAAACCACACCGGTATCAACATTTATATGGAATATCACCGGACTAGACAACTCTATGATAGTTATAAAAAACTATTAGAATTTCATAAATCAATCACATAGGTATTTCTAACTTCTTTTTTTATTAATATCATACGGATAGAGGCCATCAAAGGCTCCAACCAACACAACTAATACCAAAATATTTGACGATTTACTTTAAACTGAGAACACCAAAAATATTTTATACATGTAAATTGATTTATTATAGATACGTTTCTAATTGAGAACATCAAAGCCAAAGCTTTAACAAAAAATTAAAATATAGTTAAAGCTATACTCAGTTTAGATATAGCTTTAGAATATTCTTAGTATAGATACTATACTCTCAATGCTCTGTATGTCAAATTGAGAACACCAAAGCTTTTCTGGGTAAACTCAAAAAGTTTTTTTAACTCAGAAGGTTTCAGATTTGGGTAAAAATTGTTTCGATTTTTCATTATAGTAAGACAACAATTTAGTGAAATTTTTCAGAATCTTTTTCATTTCAGTTAACATTTTCAGAAATCTGAAAGACGGAAAGTTTATTTAGATTCCTAAGATCTGAAAGTTTTCGGACAACAATTCTTGAAATCTGAAACTTTTCATTTAAGCCAAGTTTTACCCAAATCTAATTTTTTTCTATCTTTACCCAAAAATCTAAATAAACTTCCATTTGGTTTGGAAAATTTAGATTTAACTCAGAATGTTTATGTAGCTCAAGTTTATGTAGCTCAAATATATTTAACTAAGTGAAACATAAAGAGGGAGATATTCAGAAATCTAATCATATTAGATCAAGAGAGTTTGTTTAACCCAAAATATAATAAAAAGAAGCATAAAAATATGAAAAATCCGGAAATTTACATACCTAGGTAATTTCTGGATATATATATATATATATATATAGAGAGAGAGAGAGAGAGAGAGAGAGAGATGAAAAAGTGAAGAGAGGAGAGAGAGAGAGTAATAAAGTGAGGATTTTTTTTGTTTTTTTGGGGGGGGGGGAACTTTTGGGGTAAAAATGTCTTTGGAAGGATAAATCTTAGCCATTGATTTTGTTTCAATTGAAGGGAAACCACTTGATAGCTTTTTTTCAAATTGCCTTGTGATTTGTTATATAGATAGGCTCTGTTTGGCATTGCTTTTGGAGGGTGCTTATGAAAGTATTTTTAGGTTCAAAATAGGTGTTTGACAAATTTAATTAAAAGCGTGTTTAATCATAAGTCCAAAATTTTGCATTTTTCTTAAAGCACCTAAATAGTGCATTTCAAAAGGTGATTTTACTTACTAGGAAAATTTTGAAGTTAAACATAAGTCTTTCCTTATGGTACCAGCACTTTTTAGCAAAATTAATTTTCTTTCACAGCAATACCAAACAACCATAGTTTTCTAGCTTTATGCTTTTGAGGTAAATTTCAAATTTCACACTACCTTGAACATGTTTTTTTTAGATAAAAATTTAAAAAAAGGAAAAAAAAAGAGAAAAAAAGAGCTTAATATTGGTTGTTGTTAGGTGTAGAAAGTTATCGAAGATATCATGAGATGAAGCAAATTTCTGGAAATTATAATGTAATGGATGAATGCTAGCAGAGTTATTTGCATCATTGTTTTTTAAAGTTCATTTCTGGAAATTATAATGTAATGGATGAATGCTAGCAGAGTTATTTGCAACTTTGTTTTTTAAAGTTCGGATGTTAGGTTACTGCCTAGATGGCTGCATAGGCGGAGCTGCCATGAAGCGGCTCCACTGTGGTTTCAACATTGGTCCTAAGAAGCGACCACTTGTTAAAAGGAGAGAAATTGGATAGTGAAATGTAATAGGAAGAGGAAAAAAGGAAATATATATATATATAGTCTAATATGAGATGGTGAGCTCAACTTCTTATCGTGAGCTGAAGTTCTCAGCCGTCTGATCGTGTTTGATCGCGATCAAAGGGCTCAGATTTGATCCCGCTCAACTTCTGTTATGTTGAGGGGCAAAATGGTCATTTCTATTTTTCTTTCTTTCTCATTCAGCTCTCACCCTCTCCCTCCTGCTCCGTCTCTTTCTTCGTCGAAGAAACCTTACTTCTTATCTCTGACGTTCTCTCTCTCTTCGACGAGAAACCCTACTCTGAGAATCGGTTCTCTCTCTTCGTCAAAGAAACCCATCAGCTGATGGGCTTTCAATTTCTACTCTTGCCCGTTCTCTCTCTTCTTTCGACGAGAAACCATACTCTTCGAATTGGTTCTCTCTCTCTTCGTCGAAGAAGGGCATCTGCCGATAGGGTTTCGATTTCTACTCTCTGCCGTTCTCTTTCTCTCTTCTACGAGAAACCCAAATCGCCGTTAGGGTTTCGATTTGTTCTGAACCCTACCTCCTTTCTGATCGATTCAAAGAGAAACCTTAGCCCCCAATCTTCCACGCTCCACCTCTCACCCTCAACGCACTATCAGCTGAGCCCCTAAATCGAAACCCTAGATCCACTGATCCCTTCTTCGTTATCCAGCGAAGCATCGACCTCCTAGCAAAGCTGCAATCTTTTTATCAGGTAATATCAATTTCAAATTATGTTTCCTTTATAATCGTTCATGTTTATTGTTAGATGTTTATTTCGAAAAATATGTATGAATAGGAAATTAGTTGAATAACATCATAATCTGGCAGCAGGGTTTAGAAAATAGATTCTGTTATGGTAGCATGGATTAGAAAATAGGAGGGCATCGATTGTGTCTGATCTACCAAAAAATCTTGCCCATATTATGTTAATGTTGAATGAGGTGATGAAATGATTGGAAATGTTATTTGTTCTACCGTAAAGAAAATATTACTTGTATACAGCGTCATTTCATAGTTACAATCCATTTCATAGTTACAATCCATTTCATAGTTACATTTTGATCATGCATTTAGGCTTGTGTCACGCTTTCATATTTTATTTGTCTGTGTTATTTTCTTCAACTGCAACATGTTAGTTTTACTCGGATAGTTGGACCACACAGGTAGATACGTTATCTATAAGTATCATTGATGGTTATCCAATTCGATGAGTATGCACTTCCAACCTAGTTTAGTTTCTTTAGTTTTTTAAGTTGTAGCTTGTTTTTTATGTTTATTATCTCATTTTTCTATGTAGAATGGAGTTTGAAAATGAAGAGTTACTAAGCCAAGATGTTCATACTGGTTGGAAAGACGTTGATGATGTTTCTAAACCAATTGTTGGTTTAGTATTTGCAACTTTAGAGGAAGGATATGAATTTTATAAAAAATATACAAAATTAGCTGGGTTTTTTGTTCGCAAGTCTGCTACAATGGTAGACACTTTTCCAAAGGAGAGGTATTCACAACAATTTGTATGCTCAAAGCAAGGTAAGCTGATAGATACAGTTGGAGTGAACGTTGCCGATATTGAAGAACCATCTTCTTTAAATGTGATCAAGAGAAGGAGAAGGGCTGTGACTAGAGAAGAGTGTTTGGCTCGAATACGAATTCAAAAGGACGATGAGGAGATGGTCAATTCGAAGGTTTGTTGAAGTGCACACTCATCCTTGTGTTACACCTAGAAAGCAACAGTTCTTAAGAAGTAATAGAATTGTTTCCGAAGTACAAAAAAGTTTACTTAGTTCATTCAAAGAGGCTAACATAAGATCTTCGGAGTTTATGTCCTTCATGGAGATAGAAAATGAGGGTTTCAATAATATTAATTGTACTGAAAATGATATTAGGATTTCGTTTCAAAGAGACAAGAATGGGAGGAGAGCTTATGATGTGGATCTATTGATGGAGCACTTGCAAGAGGAAAAAAAGATGAATCATTCTTTTTGTTTTCATTATAAGGTGGATGAAGACAATAAATTAATCCATGTGTTTTGGGCTGATGCTTTTGCCAGGAAAGCTTATAAGCATTTTGGTGATGTGTTAATTTTTTATACTACATATGACACAAATCAGTACAAATTGGTTTTTGCTCCATTTACTGGAGTTAATCACTCTGGTCAATCTGTCAATTTTGGTGCAACTTTCATAAATAAAGAAATGACTGGTTGTTTGAAAAATGGGGGTGAAACAATGTGTGGGCCTCCACCAAAAGTTATTATTACAGATCAAGATTCTGCAATAGAAAATGCAAGCCGAATGTGTTTTTCTGGTTCCAGCCACAGGCTATGTATGTGGCACATTCTTAAAAAGCTTCCCAATAAGCATGGTGGCTGGGCCTTAATAGTGATTTTAGCATTCTATTCCATAGTTGCATTTGGGATTCAGAGACGCCGGAAGAGTTTGAGATGTGATGGAATGACGTTGTGAACGCTAATTTGCAAATTGCAGGTAATCCTTGTTTTAATGAATTTTATTGTCGTTTGACTAATTTTTAGTAGTATTAATACTTGATAAATATTGAAATAGCAGGTAATCCTTGGCTTTCTTATATTTACGAGCTTCGTGAAAAATGGATAGCAGCTTATCAAAGCATATTTTCACTGCTGGAATTCGCACAACTCAAAGATTAGAAAGTATGAATGCTTTTGTCGATAAGTATGTTAATAGTAAAAATTCTTTACATGAATTTATTACGAGGTTTGAAAGGGCGATAAGGAAACAAAAACAAAATCAGTTAGCAACAGACTACACAACTTTTCATACAAAACCAAAGCTGCAAACAGATTTAGAAATTGAGACACAAATGTCTGAGGTCTACACGAGAGAGAAATTTCATGTATTTCAAGATGAATTAGTTCAAAGCTTGAATTACGTCTCTTTAGTGAAAGATGATAATGGGAGTGTGCGGCACTATATTGTGAGGAGAATAGGAAAGTCACTAAAATCAGATAAAACCAAGGATGTGTTCTATAAAGGAATAGACGATGCTGGGTCCTGTACTTGTAGAAAATTTGAAGTTGATAGAATTCCTTGGAGACACATCCTTGTGGTATTGAGGAATGAGTTTGTTGATTTCCTGCCTCAATCTTATATCTTAAAGAGGTGGACCGCCTTGGTAACTACCGAGATTGTATATGATGATGGTGGTGAAGAAATTATTGGTAGCTACGGCAGTCCACAAGATTTGGATATGGTGGAGTTGTCAAATGAAATCCACAAGTTGATGAAGATTGCTCGCTCATCCAAAGAGATGTGCCACAAGGCCAAAACATTAGTAGTTGGTGCTAATGCAGAATTGCAATAAGATATGCCCCAAAAATTACAACAAGCAAGAAGCACTTTATTACCTAAAACAGTAAATATTCATGTACCAGATATTTCAAAGACCAAAGGTAGTGGGAAGAGAATGAAAGGGGGGAAGGAGAAAGCCTTGGAGAAGGCTGCAAAGCCATTAAGAAAGTGTTGTTTATGCAAGAAGCTTGTTAATCATGACTGTCGCACTTACCCTTTGAAGGAAAAGTTGGTATTTTCTTACATACTTTATTTCAATTTTTTTATATATAATATAATCTTATCTTTAATTTGTACTTATTATTCGTGTAGTTCTAATTTGAATCAGTCACAACTCACAAGCTTCTACTACTTTTTCAAGAATGGAACCCATAACAGAAGATCCAAATATTGCATGATCTTTATTAGTTTATTTATGTGGATTTTGTAGGTAAGTGTCTTAAATGGTTTGAAATTTGTTTTTTCCGATATCTTTAATTATTGTTCTTTAATTCCAAATAGCACATTTGTTAAAATAATCGTTATGTCTTTGACTGTTTACAGGCAAACTGATGATGGACATAATAGAGATGCATGATTTTGTGTTCAGGAAGTATCAATGCTTTCAAATATTTCTTCTTGTTGCCTTTTATTTTGTGTTGTTATAGGCAATGATGACAAGCACTATTCTACAAGCAGTACTTTCAGTTTGTCTTCCCACCTTCCCCCCCTAATTTTACAAGCACTATTGATGTATCTTGGCTGAATTGTATTGTGTATCTGAAGCAGGCATGATTCTGAAGCATTTTCATATATCTTGGTTGATTCATTATTATTTTAAACAGCACATAAACATCTTACAATCAGCCAAGATACAATCAGCCAAAATGTGTCTGAATCAGCCAAGATATAATCATCAAAAATGCTTCAATCAACCATGATTATTTTTCATGCTCAGTTTATGTTGTTTCATGGCTGATTTGGCCCAGAATAATTTTTGTTTCTGAGCATTCCAAGTTGGCATTTTATTGTTGGGGAGTTGGGGGGGGGCACGGTTGGAACTAGAAGGCATGGCATGGAAATGCAGCCCTAGCCCAATAATGTTGCTTGATTTACAGTACAATTTCAAATAGAAGTGTGTTCTGAGCCTACGATTGCTTCTAATAATGTTTTTGTTGATTATTACGACTTGGTAGTTAGTAGTAATATTTTTGTTCATCAATGCAAGTTTAACATTTTGCTTTTAATTTTTTTCAGGGAAACCATTAGCATCTCAAGCATGTTCTCGTTGGCTGATTCGGCAATATTGTATCTAGGCTGAATTATATCTAGGCTGATTGTAGTCATGACTGATTGTATATTGGCTGAACTGTATATTGGCTGAATTTTATCTTGGCTGGTTGTATATTGGATGATTGTAATCTTGCGTATTGTATTTTGGCTGAATTGTATATTGACTGAATTGTATCTTGGCAATATTGTATCTTAGCTGATTGTATCTTGTCAGAATTGTATTGCCAAGATACAATTCAGCCAAGATACAATTCAGTCAATATACAATTAAGCCAAAATACAATTAGCCAAGATTACAATCAGCCAATATACAACCAGCCAAGATTACAATCAGCCAAAATTACAATCAGCCAAGATTACAATTCAGCCAATATAGAGTTCAGCCAATATACAATCAGTCATGATTACAATCAGCCTAGATACAATTCAGCCTAGATACAATATTGCCGAATCAGCCAACGAGAACATGCTTGAGATGCTAATAGTTCCCCTGAAAAAAATTAAAAGCAAAATGTTAAACTTACATTGATGAACAAAAATATTACTACTAACTACCAAGTCATAATAATCAACAAAAACATTATTAGAAGCAATCGTAGGCTCAGAACACACTTCTATTTGAAATTGTACTGTAAATCAAGCAACATTATTGGGCTAGGGCTGCATTTCCATGCCATGCCTTCTAGTTCCAACCGTGCCCCCCCCCAACTCCCCAACAATAAAATGCCAACTTGGAATGCTCAGAAACAAAATTAATCTGGGTCAAATCAGCCATGAAACAACATAAACTGAGCATGAAAATTAATCATGGCTGATTGAAGCATTTTTGCTGATTATATCTTGGCTGATTCAGACACATTTTTGGCTGATTGTAAGATGTTTTTGTGCTGTTTAAAATAATAATGAATCAACCAAGATATATGAAAATGCTTCAGAATCATGCCTGCTTCAGATACACAATACAATTCAGCCAAGATACATCAATAGTGCTTGTAAAATTAAAGAGGGGGGAGGGTGGGAAGACAAACTGAAAGTACTGCTTGTAGAATAGTGCTTGTCATCATTGCCTATAACAACACAAAATAAAAGGCAGCAAGAAGAAATATTTGAAAGCATTGATACTTCCTGAACACAAAATCATGCATCTCTTTTATGTCCATCATCAGTTTGCCTGTAAACAGTCAAAGACAACGATTATTTTAACAAATGTGCTATTTGGAATTAAAGAACAATAATTAAAGATATCGGAAAAAATAAATTTCAAACCATTTAAGACACTTACCTACAAAATCCACAGAAATAAACCAATAAAGATCATGCAATATTTGGATATTCTGTTATGGGTTCCATTCTTGAAAAAGTAGTAGAAGCTTGTGACTTATTCAAATTAGAACTACACGAATAATAAGCACAAATTAAAGATAAGATTATATTATATATAAAAAAATTGAAATAAAGTATGTAAGAAAATACCAACCTTTCCTTCAAAGGGCAAGTGTGACTGTCATGATTAACAAGCTTCTTGCATAAACGACACTTCCTTAATGGCTTCGCGGCCTTCTCCAAGACTTTCTCCTTCCCCCCTATAATTCTCTTCCCACTACCTTTGGTCTTTGCAATATCCGGTAAATGAATATTTACTGTTTTAGGTAATGAAGTGCTTCTTGCTTGTTGTAATTCTTGGGGCATATCTTATTGCAATTCTGCATTAGCACCAACTACTAATGTTTTGGCCTTGTGGCACATCTCTTTGGATGAGCAAGCAATCCTCATCAACTTGTGGATTTCATTTGACAACTCCATATCCAAATCTTGTGAACTGCCGTAGCTATCAATAATTTCTTCACCACCACCATCATATACAATCTCGGTAGTTACCGGAGGCGATCCACCTCTTTAAGATATAAGATTGTGGCAGGAAATCACCACCTCTTTAAGATATAAGATTGTGGCAGGAAATCAACCAACTCATTCCTTAATACCACAAGGATGTGTCTACAAGGAATGCCATCAACTTCAAATTTTCTACAAGTACAGGATCCAGCATCGTCCATTCTTTATAGAACACATCCCTTGTTTTATCTGGTTTTAGTGACTCTCATTCTCTTCACAATATAGTGCCGCACACTCCCATTATCATTTTAAAGAGGTGCAATTCAAGCTTTTAACTAATTCATCCTGAAATACATGAAATTTTTCTCTCGTGTAGACCTCAGACATTTGTGTCTCAATTTCTAAATCTGTTTGCAGCTTTGGTTTTGTATGAAGAGTTGTGTAGTCTGTTGCTAACTGATTTTGTTTTTGTTTCCTTATCGCCCTTTCAAACCTCGTAATAAATTCATGTAAAGAATTTTTACTATTAACATACTTATCGACAAAATCATTCATACTTTCTAATCTTCGAGTTGTGCGAATTCTAGCAGTGAAAATATGCTTAGCATAAGCTGCTATCCATTTTTCACGAAGCTCATAAATATCAGAAAGCCAAGGATTACTTGCAATTTCAATATTTATCAAGTATTAATACTACTACTAAAAATTAGTCAAACGACAATAAAATTCATTAAAACAAGGATTACCTGCAATTTGCAAATTAGCGTTCATAACTTCATTCTATCACATCTCAAACTCTTTTGGCGTCTCTCAATCCCAAATGCAACTATCGAATGGAATGCTAAAATCACTATTTAGGCCTTCCACCAAGCTTATCGGGAAGCGTTTTAAGAATATGCCACATACATAGCTTGTGGCTGGAACCAGGAAAACACATTCGGATTGCATTTTCCATTGTAGGATCTTGATCTGTAATAATAACTTTAGGTGGAGGCCTACACATTGTTTCACCTCATTTTTCAAACAACTATTTATGAAAGCTGCACCAGAATTGACGGATTGACCATGGTGATTAACTCCAGTAAATAGAGCAAAAACCAATTTGTACTGATTTGTATCATATGTAGTATAAAAAATTAACACATCACCAAAATGCTTATAAGCTTTCCTGGTAAGAGCATCAGCTCAAAATTTGTTATCTTCATCCACCTTATAATGAAAACAAAACGAAGGATTCATCTCCTTTTCCTTTTACAAGTGCTCCATCAATAGATCTACATCATAAGCTCTCCTCCCATCCTTGTCTCTTTGCAACAAATTCTTAATGTCTTTTTCAGTACAATTAATATTACTGAAATTCTCATTTTCTATCTCCATAAAGGACATAAACTTCGAAGTTCTTATGTTAGCCTCTTTGAACGAACTAAGTAAACTTTTTTGTGCTTCGGAAACAGTTCTATTACTTCTTAAGAACTGTTGCTTTCTAGGTGTAACACAAGGATGAGTGTGCTCTTCAACAAACTTTCGAATTGACCATCTCCCATCATCGTCCTTTTGAATTCGTATTTGAGCCGAACACTCTTCTCTAGTTACAGCCCTTCTCCTTCTCCTGATCACATTTGAAGATGATTCTTCAATATCGGCAACGTTCACTCCAACTGTATCTATCGGCTTATCTTACTTTGAGCATACAAATTGTTGTGAATACCTCTCCTTTGTAGAAGTGTTTACCATTGTAGCAGACTTGCGAACAGAAAAACCAGCTAATTTTGTATATTTTTTTATAAAATTCATATCCTTCCTCTAAAGTTGCAAATACTAAACCAACAATTGGTTTAGAAGCATCATCAACGTCTCTCCAACCGGTATGAACATCTTGGCTTAGTAACTCTTCATTTTCAAACTCCATTCTACATAGAAAAATGAGATAATAAACATAAAAAAACAAGTTACGACTTAAAAAACTAAAGAAACTAAACTAGGTTGGAAGTGCACACTCATCGAATTGGATAACCAACAATGATACTTATCGACAATGTATCTACCTGTGTCGTCCAACTGTCCGAGTAAAACTAACATGTTGCAGTTGAAGAAAATAACAGAAAGACAAATAAAATATGAAAGCGTGACACAAGCCTAAATGCATGATCAAAATGTAACTATGAAATGGATTGTAACAATGAAATGACGCCGTATACAAGTAATATTTCCTTTACCGTAGAACAAATAACATTTCCAATCATTTCATCGCCTCATTTTACATTAACATAATATGGGCAAGATTTTTTGGGTAGATTAGACACAATCGATGCCCTCCTATTTTCTAATCCATGTTACCATAACAGAATCTATTTTCTAAATCCTGCTAGCCAGATTATGATGTTATTCAACTAATTTCCTATTTATACATATTTTTTGAAATAAAAATCTAACAATAAATATGAACGATTATAAAGGACACATAATTTGAAATTGAGATTACCTGATAAAAAGATTGCAGCTTTGCTAGGAGGTCGATGCTTCGCTGGATTAACGAAGAAGGGATCAGCGGATTTAGGGTTTCGATTTAGGGGCTCAGCTGATAGTGCGTTGAGGGTGAGAGGTGGAGCGTGGAAGATTGGGGGCTAGGGTTTCTCTTCGAATGGCTCAGGAAGGAGGTAGGGTTCAAAACAAATCGAAACCCTAACGGCAATTTGGGTTTCTCGTCAAAGGGAGAGAGAGAACGGGAGAGAGTAGAAATCGAAAGCCTATCGGCTAATGGGTTTCTTCGACGAAGAGAGAGAGAGAACCGATTCTCAGAGTAGGGTTTCTCGTCGAAGAGAGAGAGAGAGCGTCAGATATAAGTAGGGTTTCTTCGACGAAGAAAGAGAGAGAGTGGGAGGGAGAGGGTGAGAGTTGAATGAGAAAGAGAGATAGAAATGACCATTTTTGCCCCTCAACATAACAGAAGTTGAGCGGGATCAAATCTGAGCCCTTTGATCGCGATCGGACGGCTGAGAACTTCAGCTCACGATAATAAGTTGAGCTCACCATCTCATATTAGACTCTCTCTCTCTCTCTCTCTCTCTCTCTCTCTCTCTCTCTCTCTCTCTCTCTCTATATATATATATATATATATATATATATATATATATATATATATATATATACTTCGCTGCTTTCGTATGCTTCCAGCCTGCTCTTGCTACTTTGCTATTGCTCGCTGCTGTCATCTCCTTTGAAAGATTTTATCGGAGGATGGACGGTAGGGTTAGTGGGGGTGATTGCCTAACCCTTTCAAAGTTAAGTGTTTTAAGTTGTCTCGCCTTCGCTTTACTTAGAAGTCGAGTTTTAAGGAAATGCTGAGTCATTGTCACTTGGGATAGACCTTCAAACTTAACCACAATCTCTCTCCTTCGATCTTACGACTGTAAAAAATCGTAGGAGATACTGTACGGAGTAGGTATATTTTCTTAATCCATTTTTGTTATATTTTCTCCTATTTTCTCCCCATCTTCCCTTTTTATTTGCCCAATGCTGTAGCAACTAAGCACGGGGTGGTTGGCCATCCCATTTTACCTACTGCCTAAATGAACACTAGTTCTTCTGGAGAAAATTTTAAGGTGCAATACTAGTAGTTATCATTAGAATAATTGGAGGGGAAAGACATTCTTTTCCTGATCACTATATGAACTCGCCAAGTGTCTAGTACTGTAGTACATCTGAAATCAACTTTCCATTTTTTTTAATGTTATGTTGTGCTTTCGCTGGAAAATGGCCTAAAAATTAGGGATTAAAAGTTAGTTTTCCTACATTGATTCCTACACTATGAACTAAAAGGTTAAAAGTTCCAAATAGGGGTATATGAGCAATTTTTCCTACTCATTTATTTATACTTTTACAATTGGAAATTGAGATTATAGAAGATGAACGTGCATTCAACTTTCTTTCCTTTGTCTATGGTTTGAATTTTTCTTCCACGCTGCTGATATAGAGAAAGGAAATGCAAATTTATATGGAATAGGGTATGGAGTAAGGAAATGCAGATTTCTAGGGATTCTTGGTTCGGACTAATCATATTTTATCTTCCATTTAATAAATTATGGTTACTTTGGAAATTTATTTAAAATTGATGAGTAGCAATTGATAAAATTGTCCTACAATTAATCATTAAGATATTACCTGATTATAAAAGTGATTTGATACAAAATTTATAATGGGCGTGGACCGGTAAGTAAGGGGAAATAATGGCGTTCTTTGATCCCGATGGTCAAAATTCAATGGTCAAGATTTGCTCTTATCAAACTAAATCTAGGTAACATCCCTGAAACTCATGGTTTTTAGTAATAGTTATATAATACACATACAAAAACTCAAGTACATAATCAAATATAAGATAACACGATATGCAGCAGATAGATTTTAAGTGTATTTTGTGCCGTATTTTGTATTGATACAGTCAACAACTAGTTTAAATTTGACAGTATTTTATATTCTATGTAAGTTTTTGAACAAAAATGGAAATGGAAAATGAACTCATATCGTATCCATCATAAAAATTCTTTAATAATATTCAACTTAATTCTGTATTTAATGTGAATTGAAATCCATTTACTTTGGATATGGTTATTGAGTTAAGAATTTGAGAAATGTCCATACTCTAGCTATATTCCGCAAGAAGGAAAGTACAATATATATATATATATATATATATATATATATATATATATATATATATATATATATGTTATTCTTCCACTCTGTTTGGATGGTTCCTCCCAAGGTTTTAAAACTCAGGAACAGGAGTGGTATTGAGGTTTTCCCAAAATTTTCCACATTGTTAGTATCGGATCGATGTAATGGGTTTTTTTTGGATCGGGCATTTTTTAAATTAAAAAATATATATCTAATTTGTTTCTATTATTAAATTATTTTTTAAAACAATAAAAAATGAATCGATCAATTCAAAATATCAAATAATTCTTTTTACAAATTTACATTTTCATTTACAGACTTGAATATTTTAATTAATTTGAGAGAATTATTCATGTAGTTAAAACTAGAACAATAAAAATAAGTACAACAAATAATACAAATTATATATACGTACGGGGAAAAAAAGCTAGAAATGAAATGACGTTTGGTACACAATTACATCTTCGTTACATGGATGAAGAGGATCCACATGAATAGAAAATTCAAAGGTTGGAATTTTCTAATGATAGGATTGGTGGTTTCGGGTTGAGATTGGGCCGATCCATTCAATCCAATTGCTAACTCGGCCAGTTCCCGAGTTATCTCGCCGATCTCGAGATTTAGGGGTTGTATCGGAGGACCCCTTGAAAAACGATTCGTTTCGGCTGATACTGACCTTGGATCGGCCGTTCCTTAAAGCTTGGTTCCACCAACCCCGATGCGCGCATGTGCCCACATACACACGCTCTGACACCTAATATTTTCCACGGCTTTGAGCTGAATAACTATGACCTGTAGATTTAATTATTGAATATTGTTAAGAATTTTTGTCTGTGAGTTGGACTATTTCAAGTGTACTTGTTCTGTAGAAAAGCATTTTGTTTAATACACAGTAATATGTAGATAAGTAAGGAATTTGTTTTTTTTTTGTTTTTTGTTTTTTGCTACTCCGTATGTTGGATTACCAAGGGTTATGGGCAAATATACTTACGGATGTTAATCTATGTAGTGCTTGATATGATTGGAGAGTCAGTCACCAAAAACACCAAAAAAAGACTGGAGAATCCTAAGAAGGTAGAGAGAGAACGAGAGTATTCGGTCAAAACAGATTTTCACAGTGAATGCATGATCATGTACTGCCACGAATGATCTATTTATGAGCATTTGAATTTAGCATTTTTATAGAACAAAATTATGAAAACTCTCAAGTAAATATTGTCCTTCCATATCTACGCATAGATGTTATAATGACTTCGAATTATGATACAAAATTAAACCTAACCTAACCAATTTGAAGATACTGTGATGAAATTTCTTTTCTTACCAACAAACAGTATCATATTAAATGTCACAGATTCATCCGATACATCTTGGCTCTGATGAATTATTAATTGCTGGCATTGTTTGTCAGGTTATATTGGTTGCAACTTATTCAGGATATACTGTATTTGAATCTAAACCCAGTATAGCTGTAGTTTATTTTTCCGTATATTCAGAATATCAAATAATTGCAATTCTCTTGTTTATATTTTGTGCTTGTAAAGTTTTTTGTATTATAATCTTTATGCAGTTACTAAATGATCTTGATACTAACTAAAGTAAATGCAGAAGCTTGGCATGATTACAGAATTATTTCTTATAATCGAAATTTCTTGATTTTGAAGATGTTCCTGGTGGTCCAGAGATGGTTGGCTATTATCCTCGTGGTGAAGAGAGAACAACTCACTATGCTCTGAGAGATACTGAATCCATAAATGCATCCTATGATCGATATTTGCGAAATGGGGTATTTTAACTAATTTCTGAATCTTATTAGGTAGGGATATTTATGAAAGAGGCTGACATTTGCAGAAATATTCCTGTAGATTTCTTCTTTTGGTTCTGCTGATGCTATTAGGCCTGTGTCCGGAGAAATGACTGCTCATCCTGTCGATGACCCACAACTAATAAGTGGAGGAATCATGGATGGGCGAAGTGCTGGATTTGGCAGTGGAAGACCTGAAGCACCACTTCCTCCTGATGCCTCAAACACTTTATTTGTGGAGGGGCTCCCTGCAAATGTTACACGCCGGGAGGTTTCCCGTATCCTTCAATATATGTACTATAATTACTTTGCTAAGTAAAAATCTTCCTCTTCTCTACCTCTCTTTAACTTGTTCCTGCAGATATTTTCCGTCCCTTTGTAGGTTTTCGAGAGGTTAGGCTTGTCAACAAGGATTCTAGACATGTAAGAATTGAGTTATATTGGTGGCCATCAGTACCCCATTTAGCATGTTCTATTTCATATATTTACTAACATTTTTTGTGTTTATTTGCCAGCCTGGAGGAGATCCACTTGTGCTGTGCTTTTGTGATTTTGCGACTGCTAAGCAAGCTGCAGTTGCTTTGGAGGTTTTGCAAGGTAATCACAAAATTTTTGTTGTAACTTTTTTGTGAAGCATAAAATATCAGGAATACTAGATTATTGATGATAGTATTTACAAACAATAACAAAGGAAGGTATGAAAAGAATAGGAACTTATGCGTTTCTTGAATTTTCTGGTTCTGTTCATTATTTTCTGCTGTTCCAAGAACCTACAATCAAATTGCAGCTGCCAACTCATTCCATTGGAGATTGGTAGAGAATTTGCAAGAGCTTGATTTTGAATACTTCTCAGAGTAGCTTTCAATAGTTGAACTAAAAAAACCAGGCCGACCATTTAATAAATATTATGCACAAATATGTTTACATGATACTGACACAACCACCTAATAATTTCTAGATAACAAATTATGAGAACAACTGTATATATAAGACGTTTACCATTTAAACCTTTGGCGAGTGCCTATAGGGCTTAGCAGTAAGCTGGCTTACTTTGCTAATGAGCAATACATCAGCTGTTCAAAGAGTCCCAGTTGCAGTAGTCCCTCATTATAAGATGATAGTGAGTATGTGGGCCTTGCTAAAAAAGAAAAAGAAAAGGAAACACCTTATAAATCTTTGCTTGTTGATTTGATGTATGTTTGAGTACAAACTTCCAATTAAATGTAGAAAAGTACGTTTTACACTTCAATTGGGCTTGCGCTGAAGGTATGGGGGAGGGCGTGCGAGGTAAAAAGAACCAGAATCAAAAAAATTAAAACAAGTGACAGAATAAAATGCCAGAAGTTTTTAAAGTGAAATAGGAAATCATCACAATTAGTTATCTAATTTCGACTCTAAATCTTAAAGTTAATGTTAAGCCCCAATGTCGAAGAAAGTATATGGCTTCAATGCTTTACAAAGAACTAATGAAAGAACTAATGTACTGACTGAAGCAAGGGTTCAGAGGCTTTTATATAATTATTTTTGTCTGGTAGTTAGTTGATGTCAATACGTAATAAATCTATTGTGGCATGCTGCATCAAATTTGAGAAGTAGTATCTGATGAACACAGAATTATTGTTAAGTTGAGGATCCTTCAAATAAACACCCTTCTTTGAAATACTTCGTGCTTAAAATTCCTGATTGTTTAAATAACTCAACTTTAATAATGTAATTTCCCCCAGTAAACATTGTTTAGTTCTGTGAATCAGATGATTGTGTCACTATCTCATGGTACATTTTCAGCTTTTGATAATATTCTGTTATGTCTATATCCAATGGTACCCATAATTTTAAATTTCATAAAAGCTCGTTCACAACTAAAATTTGCGTCAACATATGGTAAGAGATAGCTTCATATGGAAAAATGTTCATGTCAAGGTAATGTTCTTAGCCATCCTGTCAGGGAATGCATATTGTACCGTAAGGGTAGTTTAATTTTCTGTAACAAATCTTTCTCCTTTTAGATGTTTTTGACTATAGTATAGGAGATTTGGTGGATGTTAATTTGTTTGTCACTTGGGATTATGTGAGTTTCTGTATTGCCCATATAGTATCCTTAGAAATTTAGCAGGGTTGGTGCTAGGTGCATAACTGACCGCTCGCTGTAAAGGTGTCATTTTTTGGGGTGGAGCTTTGCCCTTCATGGCTGACCACATTTTAGTGGGAGAGGTTGTAAACACTGCTGCTCTTAGTGCTTGCATTCGATTTTCAACTAAATAGAAGTAGCCTGATTGATACCCATGTTATTCCTATTTGAAATGGCAGATGGGTTCGACTACATGGACATACAATATACATGCATGATGTATTAATGACCCTACATCATGCATTATTTAGGCAAAAGTCTAGCGCTTAATTAGTGGAGAATCAGTAGGAATTTGTTAGGTCTGATACCATATTAATGACCCTACCGATGGACCAAAACTCCGAAGTTGTGGTAAGGGTGAGGGTTTTCATATTTATATTCTAACATGATGTACTTGGTAAAAATATAATATAGGGCTCTTAGTAGTTCCATTGTTCTAGCGGCTATATGTGCTATATGTTACTTATTATGCTGATAAATAAACTTGAAGCGCCTCATTTATAATGGTCCGGTGCGTGCTGTTAATTGTTGTCCTGTGCGCGTCGTTGTTGAATAGTAGCGATTCGATTTTGCAGGTTATAAATTTGACGAACATGACCGACAATCAGCCAGCTTGAGGCTGCAATTTGCTCGCTTTGCTGGTCCTAGGTCCGCTGGTGGGCCTCGTGGGAGACGTTGATTACTGCGTTAGTTAATTCTTTTTCCGGAGGGTGGCAGCTGCGAAATATATTATATATTACAAACTCATTATCCCGCTAAGCATTGTTAGTATGTGCCAAAAGAAAACCCCGGAGTGTTTCATGAGTGCGATTTGATCTTATTGCGGATGTTTCTTTGAATTAGGGAATTTACCCTGGACTACTCATGCTGGGCGATCTAATACCCGTAGAGAACTTCATAGGCCATACAACTCTGCGTGTTATTACAACTTATGACTGGTTCTTTTGTTGTGGTTAAGAATCCGAGAACATTGAGTAATTGTTGCTTGCAGGATGGTGCTCTGCATCAATCATATTTGTTTAAGTTCTGTTTTAAGGTCAGTTTTATTTGTGTGTCATGCTTTTTTTATACCTCTGCTAGAATAACCCAGATTTTTAGGATTTTTTTTTTACCAAAATGACTTGTCTCACTTTCGAAACTATTTACCAAATTGACCTCGCTACGAGTTTAGTTCAAATGAACTTGCTATTTCCAGATAGCGTGTGTAGTTGTTCTCATTTTTCAGCGAAATTTTGAACATGCAATTTTTATCTGAAATGTATATAACTACACTCGCTATTGGAGATTGTGAGTCTAGTTCAACTAACATTGCTATCTCAGATAGCGAGTGTAGTTGTGCTCATTTTTTAGATAAATTTTAAACATGCAATTTCTACCTGAAATGTATATAATTGCACTCGCTATCTCAAATAACGAGTCTAGTTCAACTGACCTCGCTATCTTATATAGCGAGTGTAGTTGTATATATTTCATGTTCAAAATTTTTCCGAAAAATGAGTACAGCAACACTCGCTATCTGAGATAGCGAGTTCATTTGAATTAGACTCGTTATCTCAGATAGCGAGTCAGATAGCGAGTGTAGTTGTATATATTTCATGTTCAAAAATTTTCTGAAAATTGTGTACAACTGTACTCGCGAGTTTAGTTCAAATGAACTCGCTATCTCAGATAGTGAATGTTGTTGTATGAATTTTAGGTAGAGTTAATATAGAATGAATTTATAGTGTGTTTTAGTTGTGTATTTTTGGTTAGTTCTTACTTATCTCATCCTACAATTTTCAACTGCAACTAGTAATGCTAATTATACAATTAATTAAGCTCGTATCACTGTTGCAAGAAACAATATGTAGTCAATTGAAGAGTGTAAATCTTTGCAGCTAGTACCAAACAACAGCTATAGTTATTATTATTGCATGTCATAACAGTTGAACGGTAATATTATAATAGCGAAACAACGAGTGAGTCTTTAAAAACTTCTCCCAATCGACACTCGCTATCTCAGTTAGCGAGTGTGGTATAAACACACTCGTTATTTGAGATAACGAGTCTAAACTTGGTATCTTTCTTCAAGTTTTTCTCCAAGTGATGGAGAAACACCTCAACATACACTTGCTATCTCAGATAGCAGATAGCGATGTTGTTTTCACCAAACTCGCTATATGAGATATATATATATGAGATAGCGAGTCTATACTTGGAAATTTTCTTCACGTTATATGAGATAGCGAAGTGGGTCAAAAACTCAAGTAGTTGGTGAATGAAATCCTTGATGAACTAGTATGCAGACTTCTCAAAAAAGAAACTACCATGCATTCATTATTCTTTGAAACTACAGTACAACAAAATCAGCCTATTGATGATCTGATGAATGCAACTATTAAATTCACTTTTGAGTTGGGTTAATTACACCTCTTCCATTTGTCATTTCGTAATGGACTGAATGAACTCCAGCTGAGCTTTACCGCGAGTTGAGCTTGAACTATAAAACATGCCGGTATGCCACCGGCTGCGTGGGTTTATAATTTTTTTTTTTGTTATTCTATGCGACTTTTGTTCTATCATTTATCTACCTCTCCATGGGCTACTTCATTAATTTCTTTCCTCCGTGTTGCTCTTCTTTTTTGTATGAGATTGATCAGTCTTTTTATATGCAAGGAATGTATTAGACCATCCACAATCGTTTGCAATATTTGTATAATATGCATGTTTTAGCTTTTGGATCCCTGCAGTCATTTGCTATTTATGCATATTTTGCCCAAATTGCTACAGGAATATGAGAGCGGATATGCATATTATAATGCAGGACGAAACTTCAAATTTCGTCTGATATATTTTATATATTTTTTTTAATCCTTCGGGCGATCAAAATAGAAGCATTTTAAAAATTACTAAAACCCCGAAAATATGAAAAGAGCTTGGACGAAACTTGTGGAGTTTTGTCCGTGGATTTAGGATATTTATTAAGTTGATTAATTAGTTAAATATACTTAGTATACTAATTAGGTCATTTAATAAATAATTAAGCTTAGTTATATAGTTAACTAATTAATTAGGGGTTAAGTGGGGTTGAAAGTGACAGCTCCCCATCGGATGAAACTTCAAGTTTCGTCTTAGGGTTTTTTTTCTCCTCATTCCGATGAAGTTTTGAGTTTCGTTTGCTAGTTTAAATTATTAAAATATTCAGTTCGGTTGAAAAAAAGATGTAAAAAATAATTTTTTTCACGGGACGAAATTTCAAGTTTTGTCCGATCAAATTTTGTTCAACTTTGCTATTTTATAGCACTAGTATAATGTACGTGCAATGCACGTCTAAAAAAAAGTGAAGTCATTAAATTAAATGAATATATATTGAATAAGAAATAAAATAGTTTATATTTGAATGTTTTGATTTGGGCTACACGTGCGGTGCACAATTATACATGTTTATATAGTTACAAAGTTTGGGTTTGTTTGTTACAAACCCCAACTCTCCCATTAAAATAGTAGAGATTTGATGGCTGCAAGGAAACCCACTTTGCTATATTTATTTTGAGTCCTAGTATTTACCCCCCGTTTTCTAGATCACCCCCCATTCTTAAGTTGCCCTTTTATAAATTAAAATTTCCAGACATATCCTCTTTAAGTTGTGGGGGGTAAACTGTTTGCTCACCCCACCTTCCCTCCCAATTTCTTGGTTCCGCTCCCCCCATCCAAAACTACCAATTCCTATCCATCCACCCCAAAAAAAATTTTCCATCTTTCTCCCCCCTATTGTTTTTTCAAATCACTTGGACTCTTCATCTTCATGCAACTCTTTAATGGAAGAAGTGGGAGAAGAAGAGGCAATGAGAATTCAAGAAGAATCTAATCAAATGGATTTTAAGTCACTTGAAGTCAATGAACATCAGGGTTTTGGCAACTCACAAGCTACGGTATGTTAAAAATTCATCTTTTTAAGATTTATGATTGTAATCAACAGTCAAATTTTTTAGGGTTTGTTAAAACCCTAACGTAGATTAAATGAAATTTGTTAAATCTTAGTCAATGATGATTATCCACTTAAAAATGCAATCTTTTTTAGGGTTTTGTGAGATGGACATCACACGAATTATGTATGCTCTTTCTTGTTTGATATTTATAATTGTATTATATCGATTTTTGTTTTAAAATAAATTGTGTGTATGACAAGAATTATGCAATTTCTTATTTGATGTTATGTTATTGTGTCTTTGTATTGGAAGCATATAGAGTTTGTATTTTGTGTGATTGATAGTTTGTTGTATGAATAGGTTGATTGGGGTTCTTTGCATATTGAACCTATATTACCACCTTTTGAAACATTCCGGGGTAAGACAATAGTCACGGGTGATACTCCTAATGTTGATACCGATTGGACACCATATTTTAAAACCGACACTGTAAGGAATTTTTTTAATGCTCTTTTATTGTCATTTGAATTACTATCTAGTGTAAATTTCTTACTCATTGTGTTTGCATTGTTTGATGCAGGTGTTTGAATCTCTAGATAAGTTAAAAGATTGGCTCAAAGATATTGGGAGGAGGCACAATATGGTGGTGGTTGTCAACAAATCTGATTTTAAAGGGAGGAATCCAAGAATTTTGTTTGGTTGTGAAAGAAGTGGAACCTATAAACCATCTAAGAAGGCTAAAATCGTGGAAATGGATAAAAAGAGAGAGGTGGGTACTAAGAAGTGTGGTTGCCCATTTTTGATCAAGGCAATTAGACATCCAAGGGGCGATGACTACTGGATCATTGAGGCTATTCTTTGTGGTAGACACAATCACCCTCTCTTCCCGTACATCGAGGGCCATGCTTACCATGAGAGGTTAACTCCTGCAGAGAAAGAATACTTTAAGGATCTTAGCAAAGGGGGAGTCAAATCGAAAGCTGCTTTGACCAAATGGGGGGTGCGTTACCAATGGGGTGCGCGCTCCAGATTTTCTGTTTTCTTACGATGGGAGAGAACCAAATGGGGGGAGTGGCTAGAAAACGGGGGGTGAATACCAGGACTCATTTATTTTATGCATTTTGCTATTTTTTTTACCTTGGACGACTGTGGATACTCTTAGATCAAGTCTGCATGATTATTTGTATGCAAGCAATGTAGAATGAATGAATGATCATCATGTTCTGGAAAAAAAAAAAGGGCAAAAGCCAAAGTACCCACCTAACGTTTGGCCCGAGTACAAAATACCCATACAACGTTTGAAAAAATACAATAAACCCATTCTTCCGTTAACTTAACCCTTTCTGTAAAATTATAATTATTAAATTACTTTTTTACCCTTACCCTTTCATATTCAATCTCTTTCTTCCATTTCTTCATTCCTTTTTTCTTCCTTAATTTAGTTGATATTGTATTAAATCTGTTTACAACTGTTTTGGCAGTCAGACTTGAAACTGAAGAAATTCTTGCATATACTTGAAAACTCCAAAGTCTACCCAGTCATTTATGATAGCAACAGGTAAAATGGCTACTCGAGATGAAAATGCTTTCCTTTTCTTTTTCCTTTTAGAGATTTATCCTTGGACTGATGTTATCAATATGATTCTCTTGACATTTTTCTTCCTTTTATTGCGATTTTTCTTGTTAGATTACTATTGAGTTTTATGTATATTTTATTGACCCTGTAACTAAACAGTAAAAATTGATCTATGTGATCAACATTTTGCATGTCTGTGTAAATTTCAACATGAGGTTCTATATGGGATATATTATAATGTACTTTTTTTCTGATAGTATTAAGCACTATTGTTAGGCTACTTCAGTTTCATCTGTTGTAGGATAATTTAGTTATAATTCAAAATGTTGAATTATTGAGGATATTTGGTTTCCTTTTTATACTTCAGTTTTAACTGTTCCTCGGTGTATTCTCTGGACTTGAGTTTCATTTACCATGAGATAAAATTTTGTTAATACAGGACAGTTCTATCATTGCCTCCAATAATTAATGGTGCACATTCTGCTATTAGCTTGGAAACAAAAAAATGTCTTCATTGAGTGCACAACCACTAACTTGACAAAAGCAAAAATTGTTTTGAATACAATGGTAGGCATAAAGGTCTTCTATACTATAAACTTTAGTTACCGAGTGAATCCACCATTTGATTATAATAATAATTTGTCATTTCCATAGGTTACAATGTTTTCAGAATACTGTGAAAGAAAATATAAGGTTTATGTGAAAGAAAATATGAGGTTTCCAACAATAGTATTCCAAAGCTGTATACATCACCCATTCTTGACACTTTCACTGTAAATGCATACTCTGTTGCAAACAATATACCATTAAATCAGTGATATGATTATTAGAAAAAAAATATCTTAAATCAATTATATGAAGTCAGGTAATAGTAACACTGTTTATTATTATGCTAACTAAGTTGATTTAGTTGGTTCATAAACTAAATGCCTATTTCCATTGAAGTGAGTAGTAACTCATGGAGCACGAAATTGAGTATAGTACAAAACCCATACAAAATTAAGGAAGAAAAAAGGAATGAAGAAAGGGAAGAAAGAGATTGAATATGAAAGGGTAAGGGTAAAAAAGTAAGTTGATAATTATAACTTAACGGAAAGGGTTAAGTTAACGGAAGAATGAGTTTATTGTATTTTTTCAAACGTTGTATGGGCATTTTGTACTCGGGCCAAACGTTGGGGGGTACTTTGGCTTTTGCCCAAAAAAAAATTGAAAACGTTTAACTTAGGTCAGCTGCTTAGATAAATCAGACCAACTTTTTTTTACATTTTTTACAAGCTACATGTATTGGAAATCAAGGAAATTTTGTAAATCTAATTGTCGGTGCATCCCACATTAGCATACAACTCCATCGATAGGAAACAACAACGACAACGGTAAATATTGTTGGTAAGCAACGGTAGTCTTGACATTAGACAGGGGACTTTTGTAGATCTCTCTCCCCCATGTTAAGTTCTCCATGGTACATCTCCAATCTCTAATAATAATATCTCTAATACTACAATGGGAGAAGGCCTTAGTGTCTTTTGTAAATCTACCAATTTGTAAACCTACCAACATGTGCAACACACGTACATAACTAATATAAAGAAGGTTTCAGGTTCAAACTCATACTATATCTCTAATCTCTAATACTATAATGGGAGAAGGCCTTAGTGTCATTTGTAAATCTACCAATTTGTAAATCTACCAATATGTGCAACACATGTACATAACTAATATAAAGAAGAATTCATGTTCAAACTCATACTATATCTGAATTTTGACTTTTAAAAAATTAAATTTATTAAGACGTGCATCGCATTGCACGTGTAAATTACTAGTAATAATATTATAATCAGAGAATGCCTTAGTGTCATTTGTCAATCTACCAATACGTGCATCGTGTGTGCATAACTAAAAAATACGTGTATCGCCCGATCAGCTGCATTTTTTAAAAAATTAATGCATTCATCGCACGTGCTAAGTACTGTTGACTTACATGTATCACACGTTTAACTCAAACTCTTTATCAAAATGTGCATCACACGTGAAAAATACTAGTTTGATTAGTCGCGAAGGTAATTCACATTCCATATACCATCTTTCGTTTTTTGCATGCATTTCACCGCTACTCCATCTCTCTACATCTTTGATTGATCTGGCGATTTGGTGAAAAGCAAAATGTTTATTTATCTTGGATTGTTGCATTATATCTTACTAGTAATAAACACGTACGATGCACATGTTAATTTTTTAAAAAATTTTAATGTAAAAACTCTGAATTACACGATGTGATGCATCTCTTAATAAATATATTTGTAAAAGTAAATGTGAAGACTATAATGAGAGAGTTGGAGTTGTACATTCAATGCACGTATTAAAAAAAATTAAAGTAAAAAAAAATTCGATTTACACGTGTGAGAACATCTTAATATATAAAAAACTCTCATTTACGCATGCGATGCACGCCTTAATAAATATATATATTTAAAAGTAATATAAATACCTATTTTAATGGGACAATTGGATTTATACGTGCAATGCACATTATAAATAAAGAGTAAAATTGGAGAGTTGGAGTTGCACGGGCGGTGCACGTTATAAATAAAGTACAAAGGGAAAATTGGAGTTTCACCGTGCGGTACACGGATTTGTTTTGTTACAAATGAGCTTTGTTTGGTTACGAACTCTCCCATTAAAATAGTAGAGATTTTTCTTGTATTAGTTTTAATTCCTTCTCATTTCTGCAAGCCACCCAACTAATGAAGATAGTGAAAAGATTATGAAGCCGAGTTCCTTTTTTGTCCTTTGATATCATTTATAATAGTTATGCATGTGCGTTGCACGCATTTATATATTTACAAATGACATTAAAACATCCTCTCGTTATAATAAACTAGTAATTTCCACGTGCGATGCACGTCTTACAAAATATATTTATATTAAAAGTAAAAACTTCAACGTACTCTAGCCTTGAATATAATATCTTCTTTATATTAGATATGCACAGACAATACACGGATTTGTTTGTTTACAAATATTTGTATTTGTTGAATTTAATTTGGACGTGTATTACACGTGTTTGTTTAGTTACAAAGATAGGGTTTGTTTGGTTACATACAAATGACATTAAAACATCCTCTCATTATAATATATTAGTAATTTCCATGTGCGATGCACGTCTTAAAAAATATATTTTTATTAAAAGTAAAAACTTCAACGTACTCTAGCCTTGAATATAATATCTTCTTTATATTAGATATGCACGGACAATACACGGATTTGTTTGTTTACAAATATTTGTGTTTGTTGAACTAGTTAAAATTTTCCGTGCACCAAGTGCACGTTGCGTGGTGGACTCGTTAGTTGAATATTAAATAATGTTATATGCATATCAATTATAGAATAAATTTCATTAAGAAGTATATTTTATTATCATTATATATTAATTATGTACACAACATAATTAAAATTTTAATATTAAAGAATCTAAATATTATATATACTCTTGCGTAAATACAAAATAACATGTAAATAATTGTCTAATCTAAAACATAAAAGATATTTAAAAAAATATTAAAAAAGAACAAATTAGTCAATCTTAAACTCATATCATCTTATTTTTCAAAAGATCAATCATCATTTTTTTACTTTTAACTTTCTTGAACTTAAAATTGCTCGTAACTTCTTGTTCATCCTTTTTATTTTGTGTCTAGCCAATGTTCTTGCTTTTGTTCTTCCATATGTGACATAGTATGATTTGAGATAAAAATTCTCCAATGCATTTCTTGATCTTTTAATTACTTCTTCAACATTTTTCCCCTGCATATAGAATTAAGTAATTAGTTCTTGATTATTTTTAAAATTATGGAAATAACATATTATACCGTATTCTTAATATGTTCCAGAACTTTTACGAAATAGCTAATGATGCATCTTGTTTTCTCATAAAATAAAGTAAATTCTGATTATTTTGATTACATATGTGAAATAGTTTATTCTTAACTAATAATCCTTATTATATTCGATTGAAGAATGGAAAAAGAAAAAATTAACAATATGGTGTTTTATACACATTGGCTGATATAACAAAGCTTTAACCCCATTGGTAAAAGAAGTGTCATTAAATTGTAATACTTGACCTTTTATTTTGCACCCAGCTGAATGCAGCATTGCATATGAAATGAAATGAGAATTTACCTCCAATATTCACAGAAAAAGTAACAGAACCTTCTAGCATTAAAAGATCATATAATCAATCATACGTCTTCAAAACTCTTAATATGAGTGCAAAAGAATGTCATTTGGAAAAGAAAATCTTAGGAGGGTATCTTCTGTCAAAAACCTTAGTAAAATAAAGTCTAAACAATGACATATTTGAGCATCATATGCAAATTCCTACTATCTAAATTTATAAATATATAGTACACACAATGTGTAAGATTTAACAATCATATCACAAGTCTCAATGTTATGAATAGCATCAGATTTCATAAAAGATATTACCATAGCGATGTTTCAAAAAGATAATCAAATAAGATGATAATATAATTTAAGCAGAGAATGAACAAAAATCAAACTCAACTGGACCAGTTATTGCTTGAAGAGTTATTATATATTTCATAGTGCAAACCGAAAAATCTATTCATTATTAAGGTTTAGCATTGCTCTTTCTTATACTGATGTTGTGCAACTTCCTAGTTTATATTTTTGATTCTTTGATAGTTTTTTTCTTCTCCCATGGTAAAAGTAATGTCCTTAAATTGTAATACTTGACCTTCCATTTTGCAACCATCATGTGAAATGAACTGAGATTTACCCCCAATATTCACTGTAAAAAGTAACAAAACCTTCTGGCAGTATAAGATCATATAATCAATCATCTTTCTATAAAGCTCTTAGTATAAGAGCAAAAGAATGTCATATGGAAAAGAAAATATTAAGAGGACATATTCTGTATAAAAAACTTTAGTCAAATAAAGTCTAAACATTGACATCTTTGAGCATCATATTCAAAGTCCTACTATCTGAAGTAATAAATAATACATACAATGTGTAAGATTTTCAATTAAGAATCATATGACAGGTCTCAATATTATGAGTAGCTAGCAAATTTCATAGAAGTTATTTCCATAACGATGTTTCAAAAAGATAATCAAATAATATGATAATATAATTTAAGCAGAGAATGAACGAAAATTAAACTCGACATTCTCAACTGAATCAGTTATTGCTTGAAGAGTTATTATACATTTCATAGTGCAAGCAAAAAAATCTATTCATTATTAAGGTTTAGCATTGCTCTTTCTTATACTGATATTGTCCACAATAGCATGACTAATAGATCGTTCACTTGATATTCAGAAGTGGTCAACTTTAACCATCTTGTATGGCAATCATATAATAAGATATGCAGTGATATCTTTTGATTTTTGAATCCCTTCATTTCATTCATAATTTTCAGAATAATGGTAAGAATCTTTTATGGTTGTTATCCCCACAACCTTCACCAATCCTCTCGAAATAGTCTAAGAAAATTGAGCTGCTTGTTGTCCAATTTAAGAATTTCTTCACATAAAAAAGCTTCAATTCCAAACTTGTGCTCATTGAAATGGATTGAATGGGGGGTATATTCAGATTTTTTGTATCTGAAATTTCTAAACTAAGTTTGGTGGGTGAAGATCGAGCATCCCCAGTCGCATGGTATATTTAATTGCATATTATGCATTTCATAGCATTTTCTGCGCTGCAATCGTGTGCTATTTATTCATTTTATCCCAATCTCGCTATAGTATATTGCTATATATGAGAGAGGATATAGCAATAAGCATGTTATATAGGAAGAAATGTCAAGTTTCGTACGAAATATTTTATATTATTTTTAATCCATCGGACGAAACTTCAAGTTCGTCGGAAGACCTCTGTGAATTAAAAGAAAAATCCCAGGACATACGTGTTAAATTAGTTAATTAGTTTAGGAGGATAATTGTTTAGTTAATTTATTAAACTTACCTAATTAGGCTACTTAATCATCAAGTTCGGTGGATTAATCATGAGTTAGTCGATGTCAGCAAGGAGACTTAGCTTTTTTGCAAAAAAAGTCCGAACAATTCAAAAAATATATTTTTTAATTTGTTTTTTGTTCCGACAAAACTTCAAGTTTCGTCTGTTCTATTTTTCCTCCACTTTGTGACGAATTGCTCTTTCTATTTATGCATTTTGCTATTTTTTAGCTTAACCACTGTGGATGCTCTAAGAAATGCCCTGAATGGACAATGTACCATTTTAATATAAACAATGCATACCGATTATATGTATATTTTTTGTTATTATGCAAACATTTGATTAAAGCACTTTTTCAAATAAAAAATTAAAACTCTTACTGCATAACCTAGTCGTCTTTCTCACGTTCACTTCAAATTTCTCGCAGCATCCAACTTCAATCCACTTTCTCATTTGAGGAGACCAACCAGTTCCTTGATGCACCAAAAACTTCTCATGCATGGTTTGGTTTTTCTATAATCATTTCAAATTAATTTATTAACTACTTATTAGGATTCTCACCAAAAAAAATAAAAAATTAATATTGATTAGGATAAGATATAAAGAAATGCAAAAGGAATTTATTTTTTGTAGAACTATAGTAAAGGCTAACCGCTCCTACCAATCTATAAATCTAGTTTGAATATTCTCAACTTTTTGTAAGATATCTCAGTATATTACAAAGCACAATAAAGAAAACTAACTGAATAGATTATATAGAGAAAACCCCTATAACCGAAAGTTAGAGAAACCAAAAATTTTAGACTTTTACTTGTAAGCAAGGATTTACTGGATTAACCTGTATGTTTTGGTTCCTCTATTTCAGAATGGCTTGGGGGAGTGACATTGATGACCTTTTCATCCGTCTTGATGTTAGCTGTGGGTGATCCCCTGAGGATTAAAACATGTCTGACAGTTTGGTGAGTTTTGACGATGAAAATTTAGTTTTAGGGCTTGAGTTTTGAAGGGAAAGTGAAGGCATGGAGAAGATCCTGCTAGGATTCACCATGGAGATGAGGGGAAAGGAAAAGCGATTTGCACTTTGCAGTCAGAATAGAATTCAAGGATCGACTCCCCTATCTCCTTTTTCAAAGAAATGTAAAAGTAAGAAATCACACGTTGTCATGGATAAATTTTTTTATAAAAAAAATGATGGTTGATTCTTGGAAAAATCTTACTATAATTTTTTTTGACTACTAAGTTGTTTTATATACTTGTTTATGTGATTTGTAGCTCAAGATGCCATTACATTTCTACTTCTAATGATACAATATTATCATGCATGAAAACACGATAACCATTTTGTAACCCATTCTCTATTATATATATTGTTATAATGATTCATAGTTCATAAGTACAGTATGGTTTTGAACAGAATGGGTGCAACAATGTGACATGAGTTTAGGCTCTGCACAACTTTATATTATAATGAAATAACATCTTATTAGACAATGATAAATTTGTACTTATATAGTGCATACCTTCAGCCTTTCCCAGTTTGCAGGATATGCATTGAACTTTAAAGCCTCCCTCTAAAATTCAGATGGGCATACTTCATCACTAATGTCATGAATAAGGATGATAGACAACTTCATTAACTATAAGAAAGGAAAATAATTAGTCTTTAAACTGCATAATACTATCATACATAGTAAACTTATCAAGAAGCCTAGCTTACTTGAAACTCACTTGTTTGGATAAAAACAAGCATCTTGTCTAGCAGATCAACTCCAGGATATATGTAAGTCTCACTTAAATTTTTTTTTTGCTTCAGGTATTGAGGAAGTTGCCTCACATTCTTCTCGCATCGTCTCTAAGGGAAAAAAAACCAAGGCTTGAGTGATCGGCTGAACCTATTAGTTTTTTTTTTTGGGAAGAAAAGAAAGAATAAGTTATGCAAATACCTGCCGAGGGTTCTTTTCTCCAGCATTCCTAATGAACAATGCCTCCTCAAATGATAAAATCTAAGAAAGGTACCAAACAAACACATTTCGGCAGAAGATCAAACAGTTGGTAGGAAAAACCTCAAAACCCTTAATTAATAATTAAATTTATAAAAACCTCCATGAAGTTTTCAGCATCTAAAACAAAGAAATATGCCATACAGCAGAAACTGTAATTTCTGAAGCAAATGGCTAAGTCATAATAAGAAATGCAGTAAGATAACACGCAAAGCAAATTGCTATTCATAGTAAGGCATGTAAAGGTAAAGTAGTATTTTGGAAACGATTCTCATCTAATCACAATACACAAAACCTGTGAGTGGTCTCTTCTCTATAATTCATAATGAACAACCCAAATGATAAAATTCAACATACCTAGCAGATAAACACAGCCAGTCATTAGATCAAACAATTGGCACGCAGAAACTCAAAACCCTAAATTAAATATTAAATTTATAAAAACAGCTCCTCATCTTCACCTCATCTTAGGAGATTAACCCAAACCTGCATATTACAATAATCAAATACCTGCAGTAAAAAATAAAGTGCATGATTAAAAAGCAATAAAAAAAATTGAAAAATTAAAACTAGGGTGTCTTTCATTTAGGACTTACTGCCTTGAGTTCTCTGTGATGTGGAAGGTGGAGAGTAGACATCGACTCCATTAGCGGAGTTAAACGAACCCCAATGTCAAAAAACCTGAAACAAATTTACTCAGTATATGGCATTTTACAAATATATCTGCAAGTCTCCGCCAACAATCCTAGTGGCTCCATCTTTGTCTCAACGAAATAAGCCCTTCCTAAAAGGCCGTAAAGGCGTAGGGAGGGGCGTCGTGATTGAGAATTGAATTGGGATTAGGGTTTGGGTTTTGAGAGATTGAGAGAGATCAAGATTTTGTTGAGAGATCGGGAGAGATGAGATTGGAGTGATTATGGTTTGGGTTTTGATCGGGATTTTGGGGGGAGAGTTCGGAAGAGAGGAGATTGGAAGGGATGGGTATTAGTGATTTTAATTAGAAAAAAATAAATAAATATGAGGATTTTGAATGGTCGAGATTTAATCAAGAAATATCAGATCCACGGTCCAGATATGCTCTGGACAGATTTATTGTGACTTTTATAATAGTAATAGATTTAATTTGGACGTGTATTACACGTGTTTGTTTAGTTACAAAGTTAGGATTTGTTTGGTTACAAACCCCAACTCTCCCATTAAAATAGTAGAAATTAGAGATAGAGATTATACAAGCCCTGTTAAATTAGTATATCAATTTTCTTTAATTAGTGTTTGGAACACAGTTTTTATATAAATCAATTTTTTATGCAGTCAAGGAAAAGAGGAGGAGAAAACAAATAATTTTTTTTATAAAAAAAACATGGATGTACTGTACGACAATTGCATTTAAACTGCTGCAAAGTAAATAAACATGTTTTATTAAAAAAAGAAAAATAAAAAAATAAACATGATACTGTACTTCTATCTATCTACTATTTTAATAGGAGAGTTGGGGTTGTAAACAAATCAACCCTAATTTTGTAACTGAGCAAATCCGTGCAATATACGTCCAAATTAAATTCAATTAATAGAAACTTTTGTAGACAAACAAATCCGTGTATTGCCCGTGCATATCTAATATAATATAAAGGAAGTATTAGATTTAAGACTAGACTACATTAAAGTTTTTACTATTAATAAAAATATATTTATTAAGGCGTGCATCGCACGTGGAAATTACTAGTAACTATTATAATGGGAGAGATGGGGTTGGTAAACAAATAAACAATTTTTTATTTTTTTGTCTATGTGTGTCAACACGTGCAGCGCACGTGTTGGTAGTTTTTTTTTGTCTTTTTCATTCTCCCTCCACGTGCATCGCACGTGCATGATACTAGTAACTATTATAATGGGAGAGATGAGGTTGGAAACAAATAAACAATATTTTATTCTTTGGTGTATGTGTGTCAACACGTGCAGCGCATGTGTTGATAGTTTTTTTTGTCCTTTTCATTCTCCCTCCACGTGCATCGCACGTGCATGATACTAGTAAGGTTAACCAGGAACTAACTTGTAAATAGCAATTCACGAGTGAGTTATATGCAATTATAACATTTGAAAGGGAGTCAGGTGGAAAAATCGCCAAAAAGGAAAGTAACGGCCCTTTGAAGTTTCTATGGACTAAAGTGAAAACACACACAAATAAATTTATTAAAGTACTAAACTGAAAAGTCACTACCTCTACATTCTACAAGTCTAAATCCCTAGTAATCCCCGCTCCCAATCTCCTCATCGCCACTCCCGTCGCCGACGAAGACTTCGGCGGTCGCCACCTTCTTTTCCGGTAACCACCGACTGTCTCTCACTCTCTGCTCTTTGTTCATCACTTTATCAATGTGTTTACATTCAGTCCATGAATGTGTTGAAAATTTTGGATCGCTATCGGACCGGAAGCTCTAGATCTAGAGAAATCCAACCGTCAATTGTAAGATAGAATTGCGTTCCGAATCTTGATTATTATTGTTAGTGTGATGTGATGATTTGTGAAATTCTGTTACTTTCTTGGTTAATTGTAACTGTGTGGTGTTTTTGTGGCGAAATTGGCGAGTAGTTATTGGTTAAAGGTAGCTTCTTGATGCAATTACAGAATTTTTCGCTACATCGTTAGTTAAAGTGAAATTCAAGTTAAGTTAAAAGGAGAAATGAGTGAAAGATCATCTTTGTATAAGAAGAAATTCCAGTTTTTGACGATTCTGATACAATATGGTAAATTGAACTGGAATCTTTCGTATCTATCTGTTTGGGTAGTGGCAGTGCTTTTCATTGGTCTGCGATGAAAAGACAATCAAATGAAGTAGGTTTGATGCATGAAGTGTGAGTATGTGCATGTTTTTTTTTTGTTCGGTAATATATATATATATATATATATATATATATATATATATATATATATATATATATATATACTAGATTTGCCCGTGGCCACGTGCCTACGGCACGTCTTCAGAACGATACAGCATATGAAAAGCCTTGTAAACAGTAAATCAACAATTATGTAGCTGAAGTTTGATTAGTATGACAATAATTAGTTGTAAATAAAAGTCCATGTTTCCATTAGTGTATGCTTAAAAATAATTATAAATTGGGGTATAAAAGTCCATGTTTCCATATATATATATATATATATAGAGAGAGAGAGAGAGAGAGAGAGAGAGAGAGAAAATAAAATAAAATAAATAAATGAGTTGTTTTGGGAGGGGGGAATTTGAATTTGAGTTTTGGGGGAAAACTTTTGGGGGAAAAATATGTTTTATGAGGTTAAATCTGGGACTTTGATTTTGGGGGGATTGAAGGAGAGCCACTTGATAGCTTTCTTTGTGTTTTATTATATAGATATATAGAGTCCCCTTCCGTTGTGCACTAGGCCTTCGTGTGTATTCGTGTGCACTTGGCCTTCCCGCCTTTGTATTGACGATCCGAACCGATTACATTGATCTACATATCTAAATTAGTCTAAATATGTAAAATCAAATCATTTGAAATTTATTTGCCCATTCATTGAAGTGACTATAAAAACAACAATTTTCAGCCATACAATTTTGTAACACTTTAATGGATGGGCAAATGAATTTTAAATGATTTGATTTTACATATTTAGATTATTTTAGATGTGTAGATCAATGTGAACGGTTCAGATCGTCAATACGAAGGCGGAAATGCCGAGTGCACACGGAGGCCTAGTGCACAATGGAAGGGGACTATATATATATATATATATATATATATATATATATATATATATATATATATATATAGGGAAAGGATCGGTTGAGCACTCCTCTAGTGCTCACCGCGTGAACACTAGGCCTTCGAACGTTCGTATCGAAAATCCGAACTGTTCACATTGATCTACACATCTAAATTAGTCTAAATATGTAAAATCAAATCATTTGAAATTCATTTGCCCATCCATCATGTGACTATAAAAACAATGATTTTCAGCCATACAATTTTGTAACACTTCAATGAATGGGCAAATGAATTTCAAATGATTTGATTTTACATATTTAGACTAATTTAGATGTGTAGATCAATGTGAACGGTTCGGATTTTCGATACGAACGCCCGAAGGCCTAGTGCACATGCCGTGTGCACTAGAGGTAGTGCACAAGCAGCACAACCGAAGCTTTCCCTATATATATATATATATATATATATATATATATATATATATATATATATATATATATCGTCAAGCTGAATGCTGTTTAAGACAGTAGGCAGACATGGAAATGCATTACTACCATGAATCTGTATTTGGTCATCATTAGTTATTGGTAGATTATTCTGAGATCGTATCTTCACTGAAACCTTGGAGAATCAAGCGGATTTAAAGCATCCCTAAATGTATCCTCACCGGCTTTTATATTGTTTGTCTGTTCACGTTTGCATTTATAGGACTTATGAGTTATTTCCTGTTTTATTCTATCTTAAACAGACACTGGCATGGGTGAAAGAGACGTTAGTGAGGATATGGATCTAAGGGCTCGTTTGTCTGTGGCAGAATATGATCAATGGATATTAGTCAACCCTTCTGGTTCTCCCCCAGTAGGTCGGTACAAGGTATGGAGATTAGTATGATACCAAGAATTAGATTTACCTTACCAGTTAACTTTTGCTGATGTTATTTTGGACTTTCATTGATTGTAATATCCCTAATATCCCTGGAGTAGCTTTTATCATTTTAGCCTTACGATTCAGAGTAACATTCACAGCTGAAAACAAGATAAAAATAGAGTAGGCAGAGAAGCCTCCCAGATCGCTGCTTGTTCACTACAAATAATTGCACTAATGACAAGCAAACTTTACAGTAAAACTAAAACTCATCTATGGTGTGACCCACTAGAACACATATTAATCTTCGTGTCAAGCTGCACTTAATGAACTCAGGGGTCAGGGCCTAGCAAACCTACAGCCTAAAGCTATACTGGTAGAAGAAACAGAACGTGAACCTATTTGAACTCTTTTCCCATCTTTATTCTTGAAGAAGATATCGGCCACTTTTCCCGAACTGGTAAAATACCCTTCCAAAGATCAAAAGAAAGAAACTGTTTCAGCTCTGCAAAATTGACCATGCAATCTCTTAATATGAACTAACCTACATAAAAGTTATTATGAAAATCTTCCTAGTTCCCAAACCAAGTTGACATTCTTTTAGTTCCTCTCTCTTGAGGTTGGGGTGGGGTTTTCTGTGATATTAAGATGCTAAAGATGGGCTTCCAGCTTTAATATTCCAAGTGTTTCACAAGCAATTCAAATTTACACCGGAACTGAAAAAATTCAAAGACTTGCTACCCATTGATAGAGATAAGGGGAAAATAGAAATCTTATCTATTAGGGCATAGAAGCCAACAATATATATGAGTATGTACTAGATGGGATGAACACATGTCATACATATACTAGACAGTATATACATATAGTAACACCCATTACTTACTAATTATTTCATTCGAGTGAACAATTTTTATTTTTAACTAGTGGTCAAACTGACAATTTCACCTTGGTTTTTACCATTAATCACTGTAGCATTCTGCAGAAGTAGTTGGGGAAAAACTCTATGTGGTTGGGGGAAGTCGTAATGGCCGGTACCTATCTGATATTCAGGTTGTTGACGACCTTCGAAATCCTTTATTGTGAAATATTTTCTATATATTAATATTTTTTAGAACTTTCTTCAGGTTTTTGATTTTACAACTTTGAAATGGTCAACAGTAAATCTACTCCAAGAATCGAACAGTTCAGTGGGTAACGGTAACTCCGAAAAACTCTTTCCAGCCTCTGCAAGTCACAATTTGGTGAGATTTTTATCTTTCAGTTTGAAATAGGCATCTGATTCTTTTCTATATTACAATTAGTTTATGTTGATAATGGCTAGCTTAGCTTAAGCTTTCAATTTCTTTGGAAAGGTCAAGTGGGAAAACAAACTTTTGATTGTCGCTGGATATTCGAAGGAATCTCCAGATGCTATGTCAGGTTTGTTTTTTGAAAATTATTTAATGAATGATAATAAACTATTAAACTTGTTGCCATTTTTCAAAGTTTGTGAGATAATATCCAACCTGTCCTTTTGTTCTAGCTGATTAAATGTCTTCCTGCCTTAGAGGGTGTTTCGTATCCAAATAGGAGTATCAATGTGGTTGCGGCTTTTTTTTTTGGGGGGGGGGGGGTAGCATAGATAGAGTTCCATACGAACTCCAGTGCAGACACATAATTATTACAAAACATAATGGGTGTTACCCAAAGAACTGACATCCAAAGATCCAGAACACTCTCTGAAGTTGTCTTAAAACATAGAAAGGCAAAATAAGGACAACATTAGATCATTGAAACCACTTCCAGGAACAGTTAAACATCAATGCAGCATCAGCATATTCTACAGCAAAGCTTCAGACATTAGAAACAGCAAGCAGAAGGAATTAGTTGCCTGAACCACCCAAGCTAGAGATGCCATTTAGTTGGATGCAGCTCTATCATGATTTGAAAACCCATGAAGACCTATTTGGATCAATTCTACTACCACCTTATCAATTGCATCTAACTCCAACTTCATCTTCTTTTCTGGAGGAAGGATATCTGCCTAAAAATTGATGTAATATTTTTCAATAAGAGAAGCTGAGTTAGTACATTTTTTTAACTAAATTTATTTATTTGGGATAGCATAGATAGAGTTCCATAATTTTCTTTTTTGTAAAAATTGTAAAGATATATCGGGAGAGTGTTTAACCACACAACATAGATTAATGGTGTTAGATGTTAAGATTGAGAAACACATGCGCGAGGAAGGAGATTAGGAACCCAAGAAGTAGGTGGTTGAATTTGAAGGGAGAGAAACTAGATTTTTTTAGAGATAAAGTCCTTAAAGGATCACCATGAAATTGGGAAGGGGAGACAAATATGATGTGGTCTAAAAGGACTACGTACATAAGAAAATTTTTAAAGGAGGTACTTGGAGAATCTAAAGGTACTAACTAAAAAAACATGGTGGTGGTAAGAAGAAGTCCAAAATATTGTGAGAGAAAAAAGACCAGCCTTCAAAATATGGTAAAAGAGTAGAAATGAAAAGGATTTGGAAAGATATAAGACCGTTAGAAAAGAAGTTAAGAAAGTGGTAAGAGATGCAAAAGAAAAAAGTTTATGACGATTTATACACAAAATTAGGAACAAAAGAAAGAGAAAATAACATTTATAAGCTTGCTAAACAAAGAGATATGAATACAAAAGATCTGGATACAATTATGTATTTTAAGAGCAAAGATTCAAGAGTCCTAAAGGATGAGAAAATTAAGGAAAGATGCTGAAATTACTTTGATAAGTTATTAAATGAAAAAGGTTGTGGGCAACTTAAATATAGAGGATTCGAGGGAGAGTCGAGAGCATATATTTTTCCATAGAATTAGGACCTCGGAGGTTCGAAATGTTCTAGGAATGATAAAAATAGGAAAAGCTTTAGGACCGGATTGTATATCCATTGAAGTTTGGAAGTATCTTGGGGATGTAGGAGTGTGTTGGTTAACAAGATTATTTAATAAAATTTTGAGGATTAAGAAGATGCCCGATGAATGGAGAAAGGGTATTTTAGTATCTATATATAAAAATAAAGGAAATATACAAAGTTGCTCCAACTATCGAAGAATTCAATTAATGCGCCATACGATGAAAATTTGGGAGAGAGTGATTGAACATAAATTGAGACTAGAAACTACAGTGCCTGAAAATCAGTTTGGATTTATGTATGAGAGGTCGACAATGGAAGCAGTTTATGTATTGAGGAGGCTTATAGAAAAATATAGGGAGAATAAGAAAGATCTACATATGGTGTTTATAGATCTACAAAAAGCATATAATAAAGTCCCTAGAGACATAGTTTGGTGAGTGTTAAATAATAAAAGAGTAACTATTCAGTATATTGAGATAGTTAAGGATATGTATGAAGGGGCAAAGATTACAATTAGAACAACCACATGAGAGACCAGTGATTTTCCTATTACAGTAGGTTTACACCAAGGTTCGGCTTTAAGCCCCTACCTCTTTGCTTTGGTTATGGATGAATGGACGCGAGGAATACAAGATGAGGTGTCTTGGTGTATGCTTTTTGCCGATGACGTTGTCTTAGTGGACGGGACTAGAGCAGAAGTCAATGCGAAATTAGAATTGTGGAGAGAAACTTTGGAAACTAGAGGCTTTAGAATAAGCAGAACTAAAACAGAGTATGTGGAGTGTAATTTTAGTGATCTTCGGAACACAACTGAGAAAGTAGTGAAGCTTGATGGTCAAGAGAAATCTAAGAGTGACCGTTTCCGATGTTTAAGCTCGATTATACAAAGAGATGGGGAGATTTGTGAAGATGTTATACGTAGGATCCAAGCATGGTGGCTTAAGTAGAGAAGTGTCAGTGGTGTTTTATGTGACAAACGTATACCTTTGTGTGACGAACGTATACCTTTGAAGTTGAAGAAATTTTTTTATAGGACGGCTGTTAGACCATCAATAATATATGGAGCAGAGTGTTGGGCAACAAAGAAACATGTCCAAAAAATGAGTGTAGCGGAGATGAAAATGTTAAAATGGATGTGTGGTAAAACCAGGAATGATAGAACTAGAAACGAACATATACGAGACATGCTAAAGGTAATTCCTATCCAAGATAAGTTAAGAGAGAGTCGCTTCAGGTGGTTTGTACATGTCACACGTAGACCTAGTAGTGATGAGGACATCGGTTCTGTTTTGTTTTGTTTTGAGATTTAGCCATATGTAGTTTGTTGGAGAGATTTATTTGAGATTTGTTTTGAGCCTATATATAGGCTTTGAGAATAATGAGAAGATATGCTATTATTGATTAAAAAATCACTGTGTGTTGAGTTATTGCTCTGCATCATTTTCTTGTGTGTGAGACCATAAGAAATTATTTAGGGTTTGTGAGAAATCTAAAGACATTTAGGGTTAGTGAGAAACCTTAGATTCCACCCCAAAATTAAAAACCCCCATCTACTTCTTCTCCACCTACCTCCCGAAACCCAACAGCAACCCCCTCCGTCGAAGCCCTTTCTTTCCTCCCTCCTGCTCCCTCATCCCGAACCCAACACCCCGAGCCCCTCTCTCTCCCCTCCCGCTCCCTCTTCCTGAACCCAACAACCCGAGCCCCTTTCCTCCCTCCCGCTCCTTCTTTTCGAACCAAACACCCCCGATGCCAAAGCCACCCTCCTCCAAACACCCCTGAAAACCCTCGGGACGCCCTTGGCGACCGCCGACGACCCCGACTGCGCCTCTCACCCCTGTCCTGATCACCCCCATCCGTCCTCTTCCTCAAATCTCTTCACATCCGAAACCCTAATCACCCAAATCCACTTCAAATCCGAAATCGAAATTCCTAGCCCACCGACCACCGACGACCGCCTCTCCGATTGTTTCCGCCACCACACCCCCACCCCAGACAGCAACAAGCAGCCCCCTGTTGTCTTCGACGCCAACAACAGTCCGAGATCCTTGGCGACGATTCCCTCCATCAAATCCCGATGAAATTTTTTCACTTCTCAAATATTAGTGATACTGCTTTATCATCTCTAGATTATTATCTGAATTTTCTGTCGCCCACAAATATTGAGTGTGTGTAGTTCTACTTGCTAATTAGAGTACGAATCATTATTGAATATTTTACTTGCTAAGAACGTTTAGGTATAATTATTGATTGAAAGCTTAAATATTTAATTGGGTTTGTTAAACTTGTTTTAATTCTTGAAAATCCATTAAACCAATTATTAGTTTTAATTTTAACTTAATCGGCATTACTTGTTGATATTCTTGAAAAATTCTCTACTTAGGGTTAAGTTTACATCAAGTAGTGGCCCCGTTAGAAAGAGTGATTTGATAAGTATTGAGAGTAGTGTTAGGGGCAGGGAAAGACCTAAACTTACTTGAGTGGAAACGGTGAGAAAAGATATGATAACTTGTGACCTTATAGAAGATATTGTGTTAAACCGAGCAGAATGGAAAGCCACGATTCATGTAGCCGACCCCAACTAGTTGGGAAAAAGGCTTTGTTGTTGTTGCTGTATAGATAGAGTTCCATAGGAACTCCAGTGTAGACACTTCTGCACAGAGAATTATTACAAGACATAATGGGTGTTACCCAAAGAACTGACATCCAAAGATCCAGAACACTCTCTGAAGTTGTCTTAAAACATAGAAAGGCAAAATAAGGACAACATTAGATGGACAACATTAGATCATTAAAACCTCTTCCAGGGACAGTTAAGCATCAATGCAGCATCAGCATATTCTACAACAAAGCTTCAGACATTAGAAACAGCAAGCAGAAGGAATTAGTTGCCTGAACCACCCAAGCTAGAGATGTCATTTAGTTGGATGCAGCTCTATCATGATTTGAAAACCCATGAAGACCTGTTTGGACCAATTCTGCTACCACTCGATCAATTGCATCTAACTCCGACTTCATCTTCTTTTCTGGAGGAAGGATATCTGCCTAAAAGTTGATGTAATATTTTTCAATCAGAGAAGCTAAGTTAGTACATTTTTTAACAAAAATTCTTGCATTTCTCTCATTCCAAATAATCCAAAATAATTCCCATCATAGCAATATCCCAACTTAGTGTGAAAGAAGTTTTAACTATTCTCTTCCTCCACTCATTCCACCAAGAGTGAATAGTACCTGGTTTACCATTGATTTTCCCAAGCTTTAGTTTCAGCCATTTTCAGTGCCACAGTGCCTAAGATTCTTGTAGGAGATTTTCTTGAGTTGCAGCCCAGCTTGCAGTTTCTAGAGATCAGTGTATATATGTTTGAGTACTATTTGTGTGCAACAGAGGATCCGTTTGTTTTCTATATCTGCTTAATATAGTTTTGTGGATAAAGAGGAGTATGTTAAACATTTGTCAGTTCGTACTAGATACCACAATGGATATGGATAAACGCCCAAATTTCAGTATAGTAATTAGTAGATGAAATTGTTGAAGAGGGTCACTTATGACACTTATGCCAATGCTTATCAATCTTCCAGTAAACTGGCATTTAAGAAGTACTGTACACAAGGATTATTTTGAGTTAACTAGAAACATCTACATAACTAGTTAATACATGAACTCTTTCCATATGCAAATCTTATTAACAATTTAACTGTAGGATCCATATCTACTATTTCCTTATTTACTAGACAGACACATTTGAAAAGAATAATCAGCAATAAAGAGTGATACAGAACAAATTTGAGTTTCATTTTTTCACCCTTACATGTTAATTCGTGATGTTCTAAATGGCAAACCCCGTTACTGAAAAAGCCAAGTCTTTGTTGGATGTAGGCTAATTGTCGGTCTTGTTTAAGAAATTTGTGCTTCCTTGTTTTCCTAGTTTATTGAAGAATATTTAGCATGCGGTTGTACTGTAAACAATGAAGAAGAAACTAATTCTGTTTCCAACCTGTTCTGCATTTGTGCAATATTGCCGTGGGCTTGCTGGAATAGGCTTTTTTCTTTTGAGCATGAAATTTTCAAGTGCCACAACACCTATATTTTATTTTTTTTGAATTGGATTCACTGTCTGCACACATCTGATGCCTATTACCTTGGTTTGCAGTTTGGTCTATTGATCTGGAAACTAACAGATTCTCTTTCGTCAATACCCATGGACAAGCTCCGGTAACATACACACTCTTATTTTTTATTCTTGAGAACTACCATAAGTTATTACTGTAAAGTGTAAACTATTTTGATTTAGCTCTGTGCATGTCTAATTCATGTGCTGAATGTATTCAGCTTGTGTTGCAACTTGGCCTAGCCATTCACAACCTCTTTTATATAGACAGTCAATTATATGAATAGTAATTAAAAGGTAGATTTATGGCCGCTTCTTTCAAAACCAGACAGCTCGTGAAGGTCATTCTGTCACGCTGGTTGGCTCCAGATTGCTAATCTTTGGTGGAGAAGACACTAAGAGACAGTTACTGAATGATCTCCATGTTCTTGATTTGAGTGCTATGAGTTGGGATGTAGTGCAAACAAGGTATTTTTACTGTTTCTATTCATGACACCGGCACTATTTTGAAAGATAGCCATTTTATTTGTTTGTTGCAACCACAGGAATGTCCCCCCAGTACCAAGATTTGATCACACATCTATAGCGCATGCTGACCAGTACCTCCTGATTTTTGGCGGTTCTTCTCATTCAACCTGTTTCAATGATCTTCAAGTTCTACACTTGCAAACTGTAAGGCCAATGTTATTTTTTCAGGCCTATAATTTTCCTCAGTATATTGTTCATTAATATATGTAATGCATGAAATAGTTTAGTTTAAGGACCTGAGTATTTACTAGGGAGAACTAGTTAATTTGGTAATATAGCCTCTTCAGTTTAGTTCTAAGCCTCTTCAGTTTTTTCTGTTTGCCAACTTGGTCTAGAATGTTCTAGGTGTTTTGATGAATTTGAATTACTTTGGTTATTTGTACACTTTTAGACCAATTTTCAGCTTTAAAGTTGTAACATGCACATATAACTTTTAATTTCTTGGTAATATAACCATGGAACATTTCCTTCAAATGATGCTGTCATTCCAAATGTACACAACTTAAAAAAACTGACATCATCAGAAAGAAATCAAAGCCTAAATGGTTCCCCTTTTACACATCGAACATTGGTGGTGCACAATCAAAGAATAAAGTTGAGAGAATAAGTTGGTTTCAGACTATAGTCCTTAGTTTTCGGCCAATTTCGGGAAAATTCCGTATTTTACTGTTTTGCCACATTTTCTGGCATATAGCCTACTATTTTGGCATTTTCGTGAGATTTCATATTTCACTATTTTGCCCACATTTTGTGGGATATAGTCCATAATTTTTGTTTTGCGAAATTCCGTATTTTACTATTTTGGCCAGATTATAATCCACTACTATTGGCCATTTCTGCGAAATTCAGTATTTTACTGTTTTTTCCATATTCTGTGGGCTATAATCTATGGCTTTCGACCATTTTTGCAAAATTCAGTATATTACTGTTTTGGCCATATTTTATGAGCTATATGGTCCACAGTTTTCGACCGTTTTCGTGACATTCTATATTTCAATGTTTTGGCTACATTTTGGGGGAATCCATAGTTTTTGGCCAATTTTAGGAAATTAAGTATTTTACTATTTTGCCCATATTTTATGAGCTATATGGTCCACAGTTTTCGACCGTTTTCACGACATTCTATATTTCAATGTTTTGGCTACATTTTGGGGAAATCCACAGTTTTTGGCCAATTTTAGGAAATTAAGTATTTTACTATTTTGCCCATATTTTCTGAGCTATAGTTCACAATCTTCGATGGTTTTCGTGAAATTCTGTATTTCACTGTTGTGGCCACATTTTGTGGGCTATAGTCTACTGTTTTCGGCCGTTATTGCGTAATTTTGTATTTAACTATTTTGGCCACATTTTGTGGGCTAGTCCACTATTTTTTGTCGTTTTTGCAAAATTCTGTATTTCGCTATTTTGGCAATATTTTGTTAGGTCCATGTTTTGGACCAATTTTGCAAAATTTCGCTTTATACTTTTTTGACCACATTTGTGGGCCCACAGTTGTCGGTGTGAAGATCCGTATTTCACTATTTTGGCCACATTTTGTGGGCTAGTCCACTGTTTTTGGTCTTTTTAAAAAGTTTATGTTTCTTTGTTTTGTCCACATTTTGTGGTTTATAGTCCATAGTTTTCAATCAATTTTATGACATTCCATACTTTATTGTTTTGGCCATATTTTGTGGGCTATCTACATATTTTTTTGCCAATTTCGCTAATTTATGTATTTCACTATTTTGTGGGCAATACAGTTTATAGTTTTCGATCAATTTTGTAAAATTCCGTACTTAACCGTTTTAATCACATTTTGTGGTCTATATTGTCTAAAGTTTTCAGTTCAATTTCGTGAAATTCCGTATTTCCCTATTTTGGCCACATTTTGTAGCCTAGTTCACTGTTTTCTCGCATTTTTGCAAAATTCATTATTTCATAGTTTTGGCTACATTGTGTAGGCTAAAAGTCTACAGTTTTCAACTAATTTTGCAAAATTCTGTATTTTACTATTTTAACCATATTTTGTAGGTTGCAAGTCCATAGTTTTTGGCTATTTTTGTGAAATTCCGTATTTCATTGTTTTGGCAATATTTTGTGTGCTGTTGTTTTGGTTGTTTTTTCGTAATTCCATCACTTTTTTGCCACATTTTGTGGGCTAGTCCATACTTTTCGGCCATTTTTTGCGTCATTTTGTATTTCACTGAGTTGACAACATTTTGTGGGCTATAGTCCACATTTTGCGGCCATTTTTGTGAATTTCATATTTTACTGTTTGTCATATTTTGTGGGTCATAGTCCACAGTTTTCAGCTATTTTCGTGAAATTTTGTCTTTCACCGTTTTGGCCACATTTAGCGGGCTATAATCCATTGTTTTCGGTCTTTTTTGCGTAGCTCCGTTTTAATTATTTTGGGCACATTTTGTGGGCCCTAGTCAACTGTTCTCGATAGTTTTTGCAAAATTATGTAGTTCATTGTTCGAGCTACATTTTGTGGACGATTGTCCATAGTTTTCGGCCAATTTTGCGAAATTTCACGTTTTACTATTTTGACCACATTTTGTGGGTTAGTCCATAGTTGTCGGCAAATTTCGTGAAAATCTGTATTTCACTATTTTGGCCACATTTTCAAAATTGCATATTTCGTTTTGATCACATTTTGTGGGGTATGTTCCTTAATTTGAGGCAAAATTTTGTGAAATTCCATATTTCATTGTTTTGGCCACATTTTTTAGGCTATAGACCATAATTTTCAGTACATTTTGCAAACTTCTGTGTTTTATAGTTTTTGCCACATTTTGTGGGCCATAGTTTTTGGCTAATTTTGTGAAATACAGAATGTTGTGAAATTCCGTATTATACTATTTTAGCCCACAGTTTTTTGCTAATTTTGTTAAATTTCATATTTTCCTTTTTTTTGCCACGTTTTGTGGGCTATAATCCACTATTTTTGGCCATGTTTTCGAAATTTCGCATTTCACATTTTTGGCTAGAGTTTGTGCGCTAGTCCAGTCTTTTGTCAATATCGTATTTCACTATTTTGGTCACATTATTATAGTCCACTGTTTTCAGCAAATTTTATGAACTTCCATATTTCACTATTTTGGCCACATTTTGTGAGTAGTCTACGGTTTTTGGCTGTTTTTGGCCACATCTTGTTGGCTATAGTTCACAGTTTTCGGCCATTTTGTGAAATCCGTATTGTACTGTTTTGGCCACGTTTTGTCTGCTATAGTGCATTGTTTTCAGCCAATTTTGTGAAATCCCGTAATTCACTATTTTAGCCATGTTTTGTGTGCTATGGTCCACTGTTTTTGGCTTTTTTTTGCGTAATTCCGTATTTCATTATTTTGACCACATTTTGTTGGCTGTAATCCACAGTTTTCGGCCGTCTCTGCGAAATTCCGTGTTTTATTATTTTGGGCATATTTTGTGGGCCCATAGTTTTGGGCTCATCGTTTTAGGCCGTTTTTTGCAAAACTCCATATTTTACCATTTTGGCTAATGTTATAATCGCACCAGACCAGCTAGTCAGACTAGGTTCGACTGGAACCGGGTTGTTCACCGGTTTGGTTGAATTGAGCCATCACTGTTCTCAAAACTGGAGACTGAACCAGCCGATTTTCGATCGAATCGACTGAATCTGTTTCATAAATCTTGTTTTTTTTAAATTAAAGAATGTATGAAGTAGCAGGGATTCGAACCCGTATCTTTGATGAAGAACAGTAAACCGACTGACATCTAAACCACGGTTCAGATTGTGTTGTCAAACATATAGGTTTCTATATGAGCCATAGTTTGATGAAAGTGATTCCTCCTGCTACAATCAAATGGCTTCCTAGGCGGGCTTTCCCCTCTCTATGGTAGCATGGTCTTCTCCTAGGGTTTCTCTTGGTGGAGGAAGGGGTACTAGACGTCTGGGCTGGGACGAAGTGACTTACGGAATGAAATTAACCGAGGGAAGGAGCGCGAAAGCCGTTGCGCGTTAGCACGCTCGTCCGTTGCTGGACCCGATTGACCCGGGTAAAAAACAGACTAGCCATCTCTCCGGTTCGATGGCCGGTTCGGTTTTTAGAACATTGGTTTTGGCCACGTTTTGTGGGCTGTAGTTCACTGTTTTCAGCCAAGCTGGTGAACTTTTGTATTTTACTATTTTCGTTGTATTTTGTGGGCTATAGTCTACTATTTTTTATTGCTTTTGCGAAATTTCGTATTTCACTGTTTTGTCCATATTTTTGTGGGTAGAGAATCTGCAGTTTTTAGCCGTTTTGCCTTCATATTTCACTATTTTTGCAACATTTTCTGGGCTATAGTTCATTGCTATGTAGCACGGGTACTTCTAGCAAGCAGCCGTACCTATATCGGACATGTGTCGGACATTTCTCAAGCGTGTCCCAAATTTTGTAATACATCCTATATGTTGGACACTTCGTAGACACTTCCCTAATATTTCTTAAAAGTTAGAACACATAATCAACAAAATTTAAATACATATCCACAATTCTTTTACTAATTAACTCTTGTTAATTTCAAACACTTCTCCAATTTTATGGTGTATGGTGAAGTATTATCACATTTTGTGGACAATATATATTTTTATATTTTTTGATTATGAGTAACAAATTGTATTGTTCCAACTCCATTTTTATTTAAATTATACATGATTGAAGTAATATTAAGTTATGTTATATAATATTATAGCCGTGTCCCGACTCCCCATACTCTACCTTTTTTACAAATTTGACGTGTCCCGTACCTGTACCCATACCTCTGTTGGTACTCGTACCCATTCCATGCTTCGCAGGTCCATGGTTTTCGACATTTTTTGCGAATACCATATTTCTCTATTTTGGAAACATTTTGGAGGATATAGTCCCCATAGTTTTGCAAATTTCGTAAAATTTCGTATTTTGCTGTTTTTGCCACATTTGTGGGCTATATGGCTTAATTTTATGCTAATTTCGTAAAATTCCGTATTTCACCATTTGTTCCATATTCTGTGGGCTGTAGCTTCGCAGTCTGCAGTTTTCGCATATTTTGTGAAATTCCGTATTTTACTGTTTGTCATATTTTGCCATATTTTGTAGGCACATAGTTTTTTGTTGTTTTCGTGAAATTCAATATTTTACTATTGGTGCCACATTTTGTGGCCAGTCCACAGTTTTCCGCGAATTTCATGAGAATTCCGTATTTCACTATTTTAACAATATTTTGTGGGCTATAGTTCACTATTTCTGCAAAATATTATTTTTCTACCTTCTTCCATCACCCTAATGTTTTTTGGCTCCTTTTAGGGCAATTAACAGCAACAACATCATACATGTGTCCCCCGTTGCATTAATAGTATTGAATTTACAATTCTAATAAGTAGAATAAAGGACGTGCATTTTGTGATTTAGTGGAGATTGGTCCATCTGATATTCTAAATTTAATACTTATTCGGAAACTTTAAAACATTGGAACAGCACATTATGTTCTCAATGAACCAAATGTGACAAATGATTTCATAGTACAACTACTCTAAATGCAAGTATTAGCTGCCGAAAATCATCTTAAAATTAATGACGACTATTGAAAAATCATCTTAATTGTTAGGAAGTTTTTCTCTCACCAGCAAGTAAACGTTGCAGATGGAATGGTCTCAGCCAGAAACTCAGGGTGTAGCTGTGACTCCTAGGGGTGGCCATGCAGGCGCTATAGTGGATGAGTACTGGTATATAGTTGGTGGTGGAGATAACAGAAGCGGTAATTACTAATATATAACATCCTCTACGATTTATCTGTGTGTATATATATATATATATATATTTAATGCATGAATTAATTTGTTTCTCAGGTGCCACTGAAACCATTGTGTTGAACATGTCCAAGCTTGTTTGGTCATTAGCTACAAGCGTAAGAGGACGGGATCCACTAGCTAGTGAGGTACATTTCTTCTGTTGCTTCCTGACTTCCTAGTTCTGTACTTCAAGTTCTGTGCAATTTATTGTATTTTATCTATTGCTCCTGATTTTGTAGTGGTTTACTTTAGATTCTATTCCTTTTTAAGTCAGTGTTTTTTATTTGTTATTTTTAATTGGGGTAAGTTATGAAAACCCCAAATGTTTGGATCCGAAATTAAGAAACCCCCTCGCCATTAAATTTCACTCAGCACCCCACCGTTATCTCTCGAATTTTTGGCGTTAAATTTGAATTATGTAATTACCTAATTACTCCATTCCTTATTAATATGTGGAAATGTGTTTGTATATCAGGAAGGGGTGATTAGGTTATTACATAATTCAAATTTAACGCAAAAAATGTGAGAGATAACAACAGGTGCTAAGCGAGTGTAATTTAACGGCGAGGGTTTTCTTAATTCGGATCCAAATATTGGAGTTTTTCATGACTTTTAACTTTTTTATTTATATGTTTAGCGATATCACCTGAAAAATTCAGTTGTTACTAATATATATGATTTCTTCCCCGCAGCGAGTCTTTTAAGTTTTGGTGATATATAGTTACATACCAAATCTGAAACATAGTCCACATATATATATATATATATATATATATATATATATATAGTTACATACCAAATCTGAAACATAGTCCACATATATATATATATATATATATATATATATATATGGGTAAAAGGGATATGAGCAACTTGCTCATTTAGTAAATGAGCAAGTGATGAGGTGGCATGCATGTGATACATTGAGTATCTAACCACTTTTAGGATTTTCCAATCACATGCATGCCACCTCATCACTTGCTCATTTACTAAATGAGCAAGTTGCTCATATCCCTTTTACCCTATATATATATATATATATATATATATATATATATATATATATATAGGAAATGCTCAGTTGAAAACGCAAATGTCTGTGAAAACGTGGAAAACCACCTAGGCCGTTGTTGGAAACAACGGCCTAGGTTATAATGCATTATAACCTAGGCCGTTGTTTCCAACAACGGCCTAGGCTTGTTTTCACGTTTTTCACAATATTTGCATTTTCAATGGAGCATTTCCCTATATATATATATTGGCCTGCATTTCTCCTGTGTCTTTTGACTTGCAACTTGGATCAGTTGACAGACGGAAAGAGACACACTTTAGAGGATGTCATGTATTTTTCTTTGTTGAAACAAAGCCTGACATCCAGGAAACCTCTTGAAGCACGAGACTGCAGATACACAGATCCAGGTGAAGTTCTATCAGTTTGGGGAAGTTGTCGTAAGGTGATGAAGGGTTAAAGGGGTATTGGGCAGAGTCAACACAACCTTGACCAGCTTTGGGAGAACAAGAAACCTTGGCAAACCTTGGCTAAGTGGTTTGAAGCTCATTGTTCCTAAAGCACTATTTAGTTTGCCGTCACTAGAATCATCTGAGCGAGACTACGTCGTTCGAATAGCGTTGAGAGGTGGAGAGTGCCTCGGGGTTGGTGGAGTTCGTGCGGGAGGTGGCACCTTCGTGTCAATGCCTACTGGGGTGTGTCCTTGAAGGGTGCATACGACTGGAGAAAAAGAGGTGGAGGTAGATTCAATTAGTAGAAGAAGCCACAAAACCGAGTTGTTTGCAAGAGGAGAATAAAAGAGTCTACTAGATTTAAATCACACAGGTGTGGATTCATAGTATGTAATCCAATATGGAGATTGTTGGGTTTATGTCTTGCATACTAAGTTAGATAAAGAAGACTATGGAGCGATGGAGGAATGGAGGTGATTGGATACGAATGGAAGTAAGCGAAACAACAACAACAGAAACAGAGAAGGTTGCGGTCGACTGTGCAGTCGACCGCCCACCTTTCTGGTATTCCCAAGAGGGGGATAGTCGACCGCAAGTCGTGTGCGGTCGACCGAGTGCGGCTGATACAGATTTTGGGTTCGGGTCTACGGGATTCGATTGAAGCCCAAACTTGCTCTTCAAGATAGATTGTGCGGCTCTTATCGTAGGGTTATCTCTTCAGGAATATCTAATGGCTACTGTATCAAAATATCAAACTAGGGCTTCTTTAGATCTTTATATATTGTTGTAAATGACCTCCATAGTGAACCAAGAGAGAGAGTACGTCATTAAAGAGAGTTTGAAAGGTTCTCCAATTGTAAACAACTAGTATTTTTTGGTGAGGCTTGAGAGAGATGGTCGTGGTGAGAATTGTAATATTCTTGTATCTTCTCTAGTTGAACAACATTTTGGTTTCTTCTCCCCCGGATTAAGGCAAAAACCCCAACCGGGATAAATTTGTGTGCTTTGGTGTGTTCGGTGTGATCTTCTATTTGCTTGGTAGTTTGTGTTGATTGCATCGCATAACTCAACAAGATTCTAGTAGAAGAGGGAATCAACTTCCCTAACAATTGGTATCAGAGCGTCAATTGTTCCTAACATCATTTAGGTCCTTGATGTAGTATAAAGCCCTCTTTGATTTTGTCAGTCTACATGTACTTCCATATTCCCACCTATGTTTGTTTATTTTTTATATTGTCCTGATCTTCCTCGACCATCATTATTTAGTCCCGAATAAGCGTCCTCTTGCTGTGCCCACTAATTTGTGGAAGGGGTAAGTAGTCTTTTGGACAAACAATTTAGGTATGTTATTTACCTTTGTTGATTGAAAGTATAGACTAAAAAGAATACTTTATTGGATGAATATAACTGAATACATTTTTCCAATATATAGGAGAATACATAAAGTAATATAAATCTACGTCAGATGTGCGACTAAAATAAGACTACTTTAACACTCCCCTTCAAGCTGGTGCGTAGATATTGTCGAAGCCATGCTTGCTCAAGAAAGTTTGAAAAAGCTTAGGAGGTTGTGCTTTAGTTAGGATATCAGCAAGTTGTTCACCAGACCAGACATGAAAATGAAATAACATTTTTCTCCCACTCATCTCGAACGAAGTGTCAATCAACTTTGATATGTTTTGTGCGCTCATAAAACATCGGATTTTCAGAAATATGCATAGCAGGCTTGTTGTCATAGTAGAGAGGAACTGGAGATAACACTGGAATTGCCAAGTCTCAAAGAAGAGATTTGAATCATAAAACTTCAGAAACCAAATGTCCAATTGCTCGGTATTCAGACTCTGCACTTGATTTGACTACCACAGGCTGTTTCTTACTTTTTCAAGATACAAGATTTTCTCCAAAGAATCAAAATACCCACTAGTTGAGCATCTATCATCAACCGACCCTACCCAGTCAGCATCAGAATATCTCTGTAAACAAAGAGAATCACCAGGCCAAAAGAAAAGCCCTTGCCCTGGGGCTTTCTTTAGGTAGCGAAGAATGTGAAACACTGCTTCTCAATGAGTGATGGTCGGTGCATGCATAAACTGGCTGACTCGACTAACTGCAAAGGCAATATTTGGCCTAGTCATTGAGAGATATATGAGTTTGCTAACTAGCCTGTGATATCGTCCTGGATCAGAGAACAATACATCATTGGAGAAGGACAATTTAATATTGGGATCCACAGGTGTGTTATTGGGGTAACATCCCAACATTTTTGTCTCAGTAAGAATATTAAAGGACATACTTTTTTTGAGAAAGAAAGATATCATCCGTTGTGCGTGCAACCTCAATGCCAAAAAAATATCGAAGCGGACCAAAATCCTTTATTTGAAAGGTTTGAGCTAACCGTTGTTTGATGTCTCCAATACCTTACGAATCACTGTCTGTGATAATGATACCATTAACATAGACGAACAGAATAACAATACATTTGCTTCCTTTATTTGTGAAGAGAGAATGGTTGGCCTACTTCTTGAGAATGCATAAGAGCAAATAGCTTTGTCGAACTTTTCAAACCTAGCTCGTGGTGACTGTTTGAGGCCATAAAGAGATTTTTTGAGCGAACATACAAAGATTCCTTTTGTCGCTCAAAATCAGGAGGCTGCTGCATATACACCACCTCTTTCAAGTCTCCATTGAGAATTACATTCTTGACATCAAGCTAATGAAGGGGCTAAGAACAATTTGATGCAAGAGAGATAAGAACACGAACAGAAGTGAGTTTCGCAACCGTAGAAAAGTCTCTACATAGTCGACCCCAAATGCCTGTGTATAACCTTCAGCAACAAGGCAAGCTTTGAGTTGGTGAACTGTGCCATCAAGATTATATTTAGCAGTGAATAGCTATTTACAACAAACTGTCTTATCACCCACAGGGAGGCGAACCAACTGCCAAGTACCATTCTGCTGAAGGACTTGTATTTCCTCTTTCATGGCTGCTGTCCAACCAGGGTGCTTGAGTGCTTCCTGAACATTGTTAAGAATAGAAATAGAATCCAAAGAAGAGGTAAAAGCTCGAAAGGATCTGGTCAATTTAGAAGAAAAGACAAATTTTGCAAAAGGATAGTGAGCACAAGAGCGCTTAGTCTTACGTTGATCAATAGGTAAATAATCTGTGTTAGGAATATAACCGACAGAAGTGGTTGACATTGGTTGAACAATAGAGGGTGCCGCTTGGATGGTCGAGTCTGAACGAGCCTTTCATCTTCTGACATAAAACTGAAGTGGTGGTGATGGCGGTGGCGGGGATGGTATTATTATTGGTGGTGGTGGGGGTGGTGGTGGATGTGGTGGAAAATCAAGACTCTCTACAACAACCTTTAGTAAATCAGGATTGTGTGAAGAAATATATTCAAAAAAGGGTTTATGTTTAAAAAAAGAAACATCCGCTAAGGTAAACATTTTTTTTCCGTGAAGGGCAATAGCAAGGATAAACTTTCAAAAAATGCGAATACCCAAAAAATACACATTTAGTAGCAATTGGGTCAAGTTTATCAGTGCCTGGATGGAGATTCTGAACAAAACAAGTGCAACTAAAAACACGAGATGGTATTGAAAATTGATTTTTGATGGAAATGTCAGTTGGAATGGGAATTGATTTTGAATAATAGGAGTAGGCATTCGGTTTAATAAGAAAATATGCAGTGAGAATCGCAAAACTCCAATAAAACATGGGGACCTTCATTTCAAACATCAGAGAGCGAGCAATGCTAAGTAAATTGCGTTCTGCCACTCTATTTTGTTGAGTGTAGGCGCAAGAAGTTTGGTGAATTATTCCATGTTGAGAAAAAAATGATTGAAAATGAGAACTCATGTATTCTTTAGCATGATCAGAACAAAAACATTTAAAAGTTGTGCCAAATTGTGTTTGTATCTCAAAGAAAAATTCTTGAAATCCTTGAAATACTTAACGATCTTTCAAAAGAAACAACCACGTCATTCAAGAGAAATCATCAATAAACGTAAAAATATAACGATAGTTATTAAACGTGGAAAAACCAATAAGGCCACAAACATCAGAATGCACTAAATCAACAAATGTTAACTACATTTATTGATGTGTCCTAGGTAGGAAACTCTGATGTTTACCTAACTCAGATGACTCACAAGATATCTTAAAGGAAGACTCACAACCTAAAACTAAGTGCTTGAGGGTCGTAGAGGAAGGATGTCCCAGTCGTCAGTGCCAGCAGAAAAATAAAAAGTCGAGACTGGAGAATCCAAGATATATAATCTATGTTGTTCAGGACTGGTGCCAATCACCTTCCTCGTCGTAGTATCCTGAAACACACAATGAGAAGGAAAAAAAATGTCACTGAATAGTTTAAATCTTTGCAATGTTTAGGAACTGATAATAAGCTATTAGAAAAGTGAGGAATATGCAAAACTGATTTAAGGTGAAGGTTCGGAGAAAGAGAGATATCTCCCATCCCTTCAACGGGGACATGTGAGTCCTCAGCAATACGCACATGATAAACTGGAGGCAAAGAATATGCTGAAAGCAATAAAGGGGTTATATGTTCAGAAGCACCTGAATCAATTATCCATTTATGTGAGGAAATATGACAAATATTACCCGAGTGAACAAAGTTACCAGAAGGAGGGGCAGTATGTTGTGGTAGTCCTGATACTTTTCAGCAAAAATGATAGATTGGAAGGAGGTTGACTCATCCGGAGGAGCTGCAGTGGAAGGAGAAAGTTCTAGAGTTGGAGGAGAGGAGGTCGCCATTGGAGGAGGGGAGGTCACTGTTGTATTAGTGGAGGTCGCCATAGGAGCAGATTTAGATTTGATCTGAAGGAGAAACATGTGAGAATGAGAGATGGTGATTAGAGAGGGCATAAAAAACTGGCCCGCATTACAGAACATCGCGCATCACTGGGCTTTTTTTTTTGCTACAGTAACGTCGGGATGGAGCCATGTAGGTGGGTTTGGTGGTGGGTCGGGTTTGGGTGTGGAGGGAATTAGGGTTTGGGAGATTCGAAGTGGAGGCCATTAGGGGGGGGGGGTCAGGAGGTCGGCAGTATGGCGTTGGGAGGGGCAAGAGAGCGGCGGTGTGGAGGGATGCTGGTCGGGAGTTGTCGGGAGAGGCAGGATGGGCGGTGGCATGGAGGGGGAAGGGTGGCGGCGGGATGTTGTTAGGGTTAGGGTTATGGGTTTGGATGAAGAAGAAGCAAGGCTTGTGGAAGGAGGCTGCTGCTAGTTGGTTTTTTTTTTTTTTTTTTTTTTTTTGGGGGGGGGGGGGGGGGGGGGGTTGAAAGAGAAAAAAAACCATAACTTTGTGTAGAAATTTTTTGTGTATATTTTTCGGGCTCTGATACAATGTTGATTAATAGTATACCGAAAAGAATACTTTATTAGATGCATATAACTGAATACACTGGTTCATATATATAGAAGAGTACAGAAAGTAATATAAATCTATTTCAGATGTGAAGACTACTTTAACAACCTTCTTAGCCAATAAACATTTGATACCCTGAGGAAGCTGTTCTTCTTTGATGAATCTAGCTTCTTCCAAACGATTGACCTCGTCTTTGATGGCACATTCTCTCTAGATGAAAGGTTTGTTCTTCCAAATGATTGACCTCAAATTTTTTTTTTTTTTTTTTTGGGGGGGGGGGGGGGAAGAGAAAGAAAACCGTAACTTTTTGTAGAAAATTTGTGTATATTTTTCGGGCTCCGATACCATGTTGATTGATAGTATACAGAATGAAAAGAATACTTTATTGGATGTGTTTAACTGAATACACTGTTCCTATATATAGGAGAGTAGAGAGAGTACTATAAATCTATTTCAGATGTGAAGACTACTTTAACAACCTTCTTAGCCAATAAACATTTGATACCCTGAGGAAGCTGTGCTTCTTTGATGAATCACATTTGATACCCTGAGGAAGCTGTGCTTCTTTTGATGAATCTAGCTTCTTCCAAACGATTGACCTCGTCTTTGATGGCACATTCTCTCTAGATGAAAGGTTTGTTCTTCTGCTGCACCTGTTTGACCATCGCGTCAGCATTTAGATGATGTTGCATGTTTACCCTTGGTATACCTGGCATGTCAACGGGGATCCAAACAAAGACATCTGCATTAGTTGCAGAGATGCAGCAATTTTTTCCTCGAATTTTGAGATCATTAATTCATGCCAGTTTGGATCGTTTTCGGGAAAGAGTAAGATTTTCTCCAATGACACCAATGTGGTCGCATGTTCCTTTTGCACTGGCTGCAAATATGCTTAGTTACCAACCTTATTGGTCCCTTTTGAATTTAATATAGTTAGCATAACAGTTGTGTGCTACTTGTTATTCCCCTTGGTTTTCTCCAAAACCTTGCTTGGTATGGAATTTAATTTTTATGCAGTGAGTTGAGACTCCCGCCTGTAAGTGTTCAAGGTTGTTTGCCCGATTATTACATTATTGCCCTATTACTCATCCCACGACGAACAATGATCGTACCAATTATGTTTGCGAGGTTACTTGGCCCATTGGTTTTTGCTCATCAACTTCACAGACCATGAGCTGAAACCATCGTAGCTCATTAAAATATTACTAAAAATATACTAATTATGTATACTAAAGTTAATATCACCATTAATTTTTACACTAGCCTATACCAAACAGGGAAGAGAGACGTTCAATCTTCTTAACTTACTATTATTATTATTATTATTATTATTATTATTATTATTATTATTATTTTAACAGAATTTATTTTTAACAAGATATTGTATGACTAGGATTTGGTGTAGAAAGTAATCATCCTTTCTCTACATGGGATGAGTTATAGTATTATAGTTTTCTGCTACGCGGGTGCTAACATGTTGAGTAATATTGAGAAAAAATACATTTTGAGCATTGTTAAATAAAAAAACCCTCACTTTGTAGTATCAAAAAACAAACTACACGAGTTTTCACATCAATATGCCTTCAAATAGCACTGATACACCATAAAATTGCAACAATCTTAATTTTCTTTGTAGTGTATGGTGTATGTTTCCAATGCTATTTTATATTGAAGCTATTCCCATAGTTTATGCTATTTATTTAGTAAATGATGAGTTGAATTTTTTTAATTTGTGATGTTATAATTTCATTTTCAAATACTTGCATCTCAGGGTCTTACTGTTTGTTCAGCAACAATACATGGAGAGAAGCTTCTTGTTGCCTTTGGTGGTTACAATGGGAAATACAATAACGAGGTAAGTAAACAATAAAATCCCAGTTACAGATTTTGTTTGGTGAAAGCTATAAATGTTTTAGAGATACAATGTCAAGAAACAACTGCATAACAGAACCTTCGTAGTATAATTGCTGTCACTACACCTTTGTTATACTCATTCAATGAAGCATTCTTCATTTTGCACTGCAGCTATTTGTTTTGAAACCCAAGCCAAGACAGTCAGTACAACCTCGGCTTTTTCAATCTCCAGCAGCTGCTGCTGCAGCAGCATCTGTTACTGCTGCTTATGCCTGGACAACTGTAACTGACAAGAACAATGACCTTATGAATCGGGATGGGGGAAACCTCAGGGCTACCCAAGTTGAGAGTCCTCCAGCGAATGTTGCAGTAGACACTAATAATCTTATTTCAGAAAAAAAGACTTTGGAATCTAAAATAGTGGAAGTAGCGGAGGAAAATTCAAGGCTCAAGGGAAGGCTTGATGTGATGAATGATTCACATGCTCTGTTGTTAATGGTAAATATTGACTCTGGAAGGGGAAATAAATTATTTATTCTCCAAAGATTCTGATTTTTTCCTCATGTTTGGTTAAGGAACTTCATTCAGTACAAGGTCAGTTGACAGCTGAGAGATCAAGATGCTTCAAATTTGAGGTCTCACATTTCCCGATCCCTCCCGCCCTCCGCTTTGGCATTTGATCTTTCAAATTTTGGTGTTGTATAATTTTTGTTTATCGTGGTTGTGTTGTATATATTTGTCTATCTCTGATCATGTAGGTAGAAATTGCTGAGATTCAGAAAAGATTGGAGTCAATGAGCTCGATAGAGCACGAGCTGGAAGTCCTGCAGCGTCAGAGATCACAAATAGAACATGAGATGACTGTTGCTCAGAAGCAAGGTTCGGGAGGTGCTTGGCGATGGATGGTTGGCACTACTTAGATCCCTGAGCAGTAAACATTAAGACCATATGTTGAGATTATCATTGTCATGCGTTGTGATTTCATCCTTCTCTACTTTTATCTTTATGATCTTGGTTACTGTTTGCAGTATGTGCTTTGAAAATATCCTGTTCCATTTAACGTAATTTATCTTGTGATATGTAAGACATTCAGATACTTTATTGTTCCATTTCTCGACAATTCTGCATCTCAAATATAGGAAATTGTTACTTCATAACAGACTGTGCACCAACGTTATATGTTCACATGTTACCCGTAAGCATCTGTTGTATTGTTGTATTGAATTGATCCTAATTGATCCTGTAATTTTATTTTCCGATCTGTCTTATCTGTTATTTTTCTGATGCTGCATAATTTCAGATCCAATCATTTTGATATGGTTATCCTTTTTTGTATTGACTTGATCACACTTATTTTTTTTTTTTTTCTTCTTCTGAGAATAATAGGGGGTCCCTTGATAATCAAGGGAGTCACATAGCTATTATACTTCTCATATTTTTTTTTTATCAACATTCTTATTTTGGTGAGAGTTCAGTAGTGTTAAATATCACAAATTTGTCCGTCAAAACCGGTGACCGCTTTTCTTTTCTTGTTCTAATTGGGTTTAGCAGAATACGGTATTAACCAAAAACCAACCAAACCTGACCAAAATTTATGTTCTGGTTTGGTTATTATTATTATTTTGCTTAGTTTCAGTTATGGGTTTTAGAAATTACTGGTTTTGGTTTGGTTGGATTATAAAATCTGGCCAAAGTAATGAAATTTCAAAAACTATGGACTGTACCTTATAAAATATGGTCAAATTGGTGACATACAAATTTTTTAAAAAGCACTTGAAAACTGTGAAATACGAAACTTTGTGAAAATGACTGAAAATTGTGAACTATATCTACAAAATATGGTCAAAACGGTGAAATACGAAATTTCACAAAAAAACGACAAAAAACTGTCGAAAAAACTCATAAAATTTGGCAAAAATAGCAAAATACGGAATTCCGTGAAAACAGCCGAAAACTGTAAATTAGTCCACAAAACTTGACCAAAATAGTGAAATACAGAATTTTGAGAAAATGGCCATAAATTATGGACTCTTATACCTCACAAAATTTAGCCAAAACACTAAAACACGGTTTATCGCAAAAAAATGGCCGAAAATAGTGGACTATAACCCAAAACACATGGCTAAAACAGTTAAATGGAATTTTGCAAAATGGCAAAATTGTGAACTATAACCCACAAAATATAGCCAAAACTGTGAAATACAAAAATTCGTGAAAATGGTCGAAAAACATGGATATATATCACACAAAACTTGGCCAAAATAGTGAAATATAGATTTTCACATAACGGACGGAAATTGTAGACTACAGCTCACAAAATGTGGTCAAAATAGTGAAATGTAGAATCTAGCAAAATCGACTGAAAATTGTAAACTGCTAGTCCAAATTACATTGCTAAAACAATGAAATACAAAATTTCACAAAAACGACAAAAAACTGTGGTGTATGACTCACAAAATCTGACTAAAACAGTGAAATGAGGAATTTCAGGAAAATGAAAAAAAAAAAAAAAAAAACTTTGGACTAGCCCACCAAATCAAGTTATAACAGTGAAATATGGAATGTGTGAAAACGACAAAAAACTGTGGACTATTTATAGCCCACAAAATTTAGTCAAACCATTGCAATACGGAATTTCTCGAAAATGGCAAAACAATTTGGATTAGCTCACAAAATATGGCCAAAACAAGTGAAATTTTGTGAAATTTTGATTTTCGCAGAAATAGCCGAAAAAGGCCTTGGTAAACTTGGCTAAAACAGTCAAATACGGAATTAACGAAAATAGCTGAAAAAATAGTAGACTATAAACATACGAAATTTTGCCAAAAATGGTGAAATACGAAATTTCACAATAAACAAACAAACCAACAAACCAAAAAACAGCAAAATCTAGCCATTCTCAACTAACAAACAAAAAACAATGTAAAAAGAAAAGAATTATTGTTGCCAAATCACAGCTCCCAATCTGAATCCAAAACCCTCGTCGTGGAGATGAAGTTGGAGGGTTGAAGGATGAGACCTAAATGGAAGGGTTAAGTATATACAAATGCCAAATCACTTTCAAATTCTAAATGAGATGACTATTATCAGCTCCATTTTCGTATATTCTTGTGTATTATGTATCTGTGAAATTACCTGGTTCTGTTTTATTGTGTCTGATTCTTCTGTTGCTAGTACCAGTGATGTCAAAAACTATTGTCCAGTTTATTTATTGTATGTTTAGCAATCTATCTCATCAATGAAATTAATCGTTTGTTTCCATTCTTATTCAAAATCATATCGTTATCATCCATGGCTGGCTACAAGCACAGAGCACATTCCGAAAATTCTAAATGGAAGGGTTAAGTATATACAAATGCCAAAATCACATCCATGGTAGAACGAGTAGAATAACCAATTCCAAATTATATTATTTGAAATAATGAACGATTTCTAAAGTTTAATTTCTACATACATATAGTTAGCTAGTAACCTTACAGAAGATATTAATTGCGCTAAACCGAGCAGAATGAAAAACCAGGATTCATGTAACCGACCCCAACTAGTTGTTGGAAAAAGACTTTGTTGCTGTTGTACATAGTTAGCTAGTAAATTTGAAGAAGAAAGAATCCCATGAAGCCTGATCACAAGTGAGAGGCTCGTCAAAAGATGTCGAAGAACTGCCAGATGACCAAATGCCTGCTTGATCTAGAACTTGTTCACATGACGTGGCCGTCTGCAACATCTGTTGATCAGGATATTGCTGGAGCTGCCAGCAACTTGCGTTCATAAACATAACATCGGCCATTTTACCCTTGTTGTAAGTACTATTTAGAGGAGAAGCTAGTACACCGTCGTTGCCCCACCGATCAGAGTAGTTTGTCAGCAAACTGTTGCTGCTGCTGCTAGCAACTATAGTTGATTCTTCATTTGCAGTGGTGCCGGAGTTTCCAAAACCAGAAGCAGAAGCAGAAGCAGCAGCAGCAGCAGCAGCAGCAGGATACTCGAAGTCAATTCTAGACGATGCAACTAGTCGTGCTTCCAAGTCCGACAAAGGCCGAACAACCCCAGTCCCCCTCTGATGAGTAGTTGTTGCTGTACCTGACGTAATTGGCCATGGAGTTATTGATGTCCAACCAGCACCATTGACAATATTACACGCAGGAGCAGCAGTCGAAGAATATTGATTGTTAAACTGTGGATTTGAAGCAGTTGAAATTCTGGTTGGCTCTTTCTCGTATTGAGTGTAGTAATAATGTTGAATTCCAGCAGCCGCAGCAGCAGCCGCCTTCGCACTGGATGTCAGAGGCATAGTAGTAGTAGTAGTAGTAGTAGTAGTAGGCCCTGGAGCTGGTGGCCTTCCTTGCAGTGGAAACCGCAGCATCTTGCCATCGAGAAGCTTTGCCCTGAGGAGACCGATAAGGCCTTCTTTAGCTTCGCACCCATCCTCAAACGAGAAAGGTGCCATGTTCTCCAACGCTGCTGCATCATGCCCACCACCATTCGTCGTAGCGGAAGAAGACGACGAGGAATTAATATTTGAACCGGAAGAAGATGAGTCGAAGTTGGTGCGGGCATTAGCCCCTCGAAGAGTGCGAGCAGCCTCATCATAAGCTCTGGCAGCATCTTCTGCAGTGTCAAAAGTCCCTAACCACAGCCGCACTTTCTGCAACGAATCCTTTATCTCAGCTACCCACCTCCCCGACGGTCTTTGCCTAACACCGATGAATCTCTTTGGATCCCGTGGCCCCCTTTCTTCGCTGCTGCCCCTTTTCGGTTGCTCCGATCACGACACCACCCATAGTCATATATAATCTCAAACTATATATTCTATTAGCTCGATCTGCCTTAGCCTAGTTTACACTTGATTGAATATTTTCTGAATTTATTCCTTGCTAGCCTAGGGCCAACTATATGTAGTGATCATGTATAAAGGAAAATTTATTATAGAATATTATCAAGTGAAGACATGCATAATATCCAAGCAAATCGCATAGGCAGGCGGAGTAAGTTATACATATACAAGAAAGAACATCGATCCAATTGAATACTTTTATGAAATGAGAGAATATATATATATATATATATATATATATATATATATATATATATATATATATATATAATACCTCATTATAAAGTATTAACGACTCACTTGATTACTATTGTTAGTTGCAGGCGGAGCCATAATTAAGGAGACGACAATAATAAAATAGTCACTAATTAATCGTAGTGATATGATTATGATAGGGAATATATATGTAACAGCTAAATACATACATATATATACCGCTATATTCCTTTCTCATCTCAGTCACTTTCTTTGTTGGCTGCAAGTAAAACAAAGGTAACGTTGTTGAGGAGATTTGGTTTGTGCCATAATGTTGAGTTTGAATGAATCAGGTTTGATAAGTGCCATGTACAATTACGCGTTGTGACTATAGTTAAGGATTAAGTATGATTCCGGTAGTATGGTATCCCGGTAATCCGAGACTCTGGTCTTTGGTTACAATATAGAAGCAGCGAAGAACAAGTCAGGCCCAGTTAATTGGACATGGGAGCATCAGGTAGAGGAGGGTGATGTGAGCTACTTGAGAAGTTAATAATCCATTATGGTTGGACCTAAAATTGTTTGATTAGAGCATCTGAAGTAGTCGTTGGTAGTTAAAATTTGTGTGTTTGGAACATAGCAATTGGAAATTTGGAAGAGAGTTGGAAGCAAGTTGTACCCAAATTTTGGCTTTTCAAAGAAGGACGGAAGATCATTTTTTGTGGGAGCGTTGTTTTTCTTCAAAAAATATCGGACGGAATATCATATTCCGACCGAGAAAAAAATAATTCTAAATTAAAGAGTGAATGGACTCATAATGTGGACTATAGGCCTAATGTATAGGATTTAAAAAACGAAATTGAGAATTATGGTTCTCGGACCGGATATGATTTTCTGATTGCCAAATTTTGTCTTTCGTCATTTCTTCTCTCAAATTTGGCTAGTGACTATTTCCCAAAATTTGGAAATTTAGCCAACGACTACAGATGCTCTTGGGGTTTGTAGTTGTACTGACAGAGAGAGATGCTGATACTGAATTTGCTGCTCAGCAGGCTGCAGCTTCAATTACGCGGTGTTTGGATGATGTATTTTTGTTGTGGAAGAAAATGTGGGATATGGTCATCCTGTTTTATTAATAAGAAAAACCTAGTCTGACTGAGTAGAATATATGAAATTGTAAAAAATAAAGTAACATAAGTTTGCCCTCCAACTTCCCTTAAGGCACGTGGGAACAAGTAAAAAATCCGCCAACAACCCAGGAGGATAAGTCTACTCTAAGATCTCGTACTCCACCTTCTCGTCATCAAAGTGCTGAGCCTAAATTGTACCTGTGATGCCATCTTCTGCCCTACTGCCGCTGACTAGCTCTGTCCAAAAGGAGATTAGATGCATAACCTGAGTTAAGTCTACTTGAAATATATTACTAGTCCCACAAAAGTAAAAATTATTTCTGTTTAGCTAGAGCACCCATGTTGTCGTCGTATCATGCCTCTCTCATAGCTCTCCTAAATCTGGAAAAAAGTATCTCCATAGGTGGAAGAATAGCGTCCTCCCTAAGGGCCTCCTAATACCTCACTCCAAACCGCCTTGCTCCTCGAACATTCTATGAGAAAACGGTCTATGGTTTCCAGCATCATATGGCAAAATCCACATCCCGTATCAATATGTGGCTCCCTCTTTGCCAGGTTTTCTTGTGTTAGATGACATTGTTGACTATGAGCCATAGAAAATCTAGGACCTTGAGAGGTGCCTTGGCTTGGCCTCCCACATTACCCCAGACCAAGGTAGAGTACATCCTCTAAAGTGTATATGGTGTTTGGATGATGTTAAAATTGAGGATAACTATTATGAATAGTTGTCTGTAAAGTTGAACTTAAAAATATAATTCCTTATGTTTCGTTAAAGAGAAATAGCAAAACCTAATTACATATACTAAATGAATAATGCTACATCCACTACCAATTTCACTATATTTCTCTTCACTACCTTAGGTGGCACACTCCAATAGGTAGGGAAAGATAGAGTAGGAGGGGAAACTCTCCAATAGAAGTATGATACATAAGGTAGTGAAGAGAATGGTAGTGAAATTGGTAGTGGCTGAAGCATTACTCATAATAAAATAAAAGGTCCCACCGTTCATTAATTAATGAGATATAGTATAATAAAATTAAAAAAGGTTGTACTGGGATTCAAAGTCCAGAGTGCTAACCACTCCACCTTAGAACCGAATTTGTTCTATTACTAGATTTTCCCGTGGGCACGTGCCTACGGCGCGTCTTCAGAACGATACAACATATGAACAGTCTTGTAAACAGTAAATCAACAATTATGCAGCTCAAGTTTGAATAGTATGACAATAATTAGTTGTAAATAAAAGTCAATGTTTTCATTAGTATATGTAGAAAAATAATTATAAATTGGGGTATAAAAGTCAATGTTTTCATTAGTATAAGTTGAAAAATAATTATAAATTGGGGTATAAAAGTCCATGTTTCCATAAATAAATAAATAAATAAATAAATAAATAAATAAATAAATAAATAAATAAATAAATATATATATATATATATATATATATATATATATATAGGAGAGAGAGAGAGAGAGAGAGAGAGAGAGAGATAATTAAATAAATAAAGGAGATGTTTTGGGCGGATTTGAATTTGAGTTTTGGGGGAAACTTTTGGGGAAAAAATGTGTTTTGTGAGGTTAGATCTGGGTCTTTAATTTTAGGGGGATTGAATGAGAGCCACTTGATAGCTTTCTTTGTGTTTTATTATATAAACTAGATTTGCCCGTGGGGGCACGTCTTCGGAACGATACAAAACGCGAGAAGCCTTGTAAACCTTGTAAACAGTAAAACAACAATTATGTAGCTCAAGTTTGAATAGTATGACAATAATTAGTTGTAAATAAAAGTCCATGTTTCCATTAGTATATGTTGAAAAATAATTATAAATGAGGGTGTAAAATCCAACTTCTTAAAACTTTAAGTGTGGAAAATGATGAAATTTAACTGTTAAAGAGATATTTGCTATTTTCAATATAACATGTGCAATAAAAAAAAGCATAAAAATTTTGAAAATTTTACAAACCTGAAATCTTAAAATCTAAATTTCTAACTAATAAAGAAAGAAAGGGAGAGAAAGAGGGGAGAGAGAGAGAAAGAGAGAAATATGAAAAAGTGAAGAGAGAAGAGAGAGATAGTAATAAAGTAATGAGTTTTTTAGTTTTGGGGGGGAAATTTTAATTTTGGGGTTTGAAAATTTTGGGCTGGAAAATATGTTTTGTGAGAATCAATCTAGGCCATTGATTTTAGGGGAGATTGAATGAGAGCCACTTGATAGCTTTCTTTGTAATTTATTATATAGATATTATATAGGTTTATTAGATTTGTTCTGTGGGCACGTGCCTATGACACGTCTTTAGAACGATACAGCACACGAAAAGCCCTATAAACAGTAAAACAACAATTATGTAGCTCAAGTTTGAATAGCATGACAATAATCTCTACTATTTTAATGGGAGAGTTGGGGTTTGTAACAAACAAACCCTAACTTTGTAACTATATAAACACGTATAATACACGTCCAAACTATATCCAATAAATATAAATATGCACCGTACGTGTAGCCCAAAGCAAAACATTCAAATATAAACTTATTTTTTCTTATCCGATATATATTCATTTAATTTGATGATTTTACTTTTTTTAGACATGCATCGCACGTACATTATACTAGTTAGTTGTAAATAAAAGTCCATGTTTTCATTAGTTTATGTTGAAAATAATTATAAATGGGGGGTGTAAAATCCAACTTCTTAGAACTTTGAGGGTGGAAAATGATGAAATTTAACTGTTAAAGAGATATTTGTTATTGTCAATGTAACATGAGGAATACAAAAAAGCATAAAAATTCAAAAAATTTACAAACCTGAAATCTGAAAATCTAAATTTCTAAATAAATAAGTAAAGAATGAGAGAGAGATAGGGAGGGGGAGGGAGAGAGAAAGAGAGAAATATGAAAATGTGAATAGATAAGAGAGAGATAGTAATAAAGTAATTAGTTTTTTAATTTGAGGAGGAAATTTTGGTTTTGGGGAGAAAACTTTTTGGAGGAAAATATATTTTGAGAGAGTGAATCTGAACAATTAATTTTGTTTCAATTGAAGGTGAACCACTTGATAGCTTTGTCTTGTGTTTTATTATATAGATTTAATAGTTCTTTAAGATGCATAATCAAGTTTACCTGGAATCCAATTTTTTTTTTTAATTTAAATTATTTTAAAAAATTCCTTCTGGAACAAGACAGTAGCCACGCACACATGATTGGAGATTTTTTTAGTGTAAGCAGGATTCGAACTTCCGACCTCTTGCTCACTAGCAAAGAAGTTTACGAGTGGACCACACTTGTTACAGTCAATCCTAATTGGTATCAACGAGGACGAGGATTGGGGAATGGAGGTGGCTAGCAAAGCAGAAAGAGACTTATAGGGTAAACATCCCAATTCACAACCTTTTCTATCTTCGATTACATTCCTGCTCATTTCCTCATTTGGTTCTTCATTTTTGTACCTATCTATTTGTACTTTGATTTCTTAATTCTTTCTTAAAAAATGCATGTATTTGTTGTTTGTGCTCGTCACATTCTCTTCACCTCTTTAAACAATCAGTTAGAACTAGTAATTAACACGTGCGATGCACGTTTTGATCAATATATAGTTTTTAAAGTAATATAATATAGCACGTGTTAATAAATACATATTTTCTAAAGTAATATAAAAAGTATAATGAGAGAGTTTGAGTTATACGTGTAATGCACGTAAATTGGTAGATTTAAATAAGGTGTATAATAAGAGAGTTTGAGTTGCACGTGCAATACACGTAAAGTGGTATATTTACAAATGACACTAAGAGCTTCTCCAATTATAATAATATTATTATATTACTAGTAATTTACACGTACGATGCACGTTTTACTAATTTCAAAAAATAAAAATAAAACCTCTGACGTAGGAAGGATTTGAACCGGAAACCTCATTTATATTAGTTATGTACGTGCGTTGCACATGTTAGTAAAATGACAGAATGACAAATGACACTAAGGCATTCTCCCATTATAATATTTGAGATTAGAGATTAGATATAGTAGCAATATATAATGTTGATTATTATTCTATTGTGGGAATAATTCTATTTCTAGGGTTTATATAAATAAAGAGAATAAAATTTCACCTTAGCCTCCTCCTTATAGCAAGAAAAAAATTACTAATAAATAACAGAACATTTCCTCTCTTTTTAATGTAGATCATGGCAATCATCGGGGTATATCAACAATGAAGCATTGATAATTTAATTCTCTTTTTACAGTACAATGAAACAATGTTTCATCGTTAAACGCAATTTTGGCCACTAACGACACTTCTCTTGTTTGGAGTCATCGACAGTTAAAACCTTATAATGCACCACCAGCCATAACAATCTACAAACCTTCAAAGACGTGGGATTTGAGTGAGAAATGGATGATAAGTGAATCACTCTTCACCTCAAATCCTTTTGGTTATCTAGCTCTGTCAACGTCTCTTTGGTTTATTTGGACTATTTTGCTGTACTGATCCACCTTTTGAAAATATTTGACGCTCCGACCCACTTTCAAAAGCAATTAGCGAATTGACTGAGTTTTGGACACGTCAGCAATAAACGTTCTTAGGAATAACGGCATAGGTTATTTCGATGACGTTTTTTCCAATAACAGCATCTGTTTTAAAAAAAACTTTCATGCCGTTATTTGGAATAATGACATCTGTTACTTTTAGTCGAAGAATAAATAGTCTCAATTGTGAGCTGAAAGACAAATGTGAAAATAAAGTAAAGGATGTCATTCTCTAAGAGAACGGTATTCTTTACACTGATGCCGTTATTTTGAATAACAGCATCAGTTACTTTTTTCCCCACAATTGCCTTTAATCAGTGGCCCCCCATCCACTCTTCTCCTACATCATGCTGGAGAAGATTAAAGGAAATTGTGGGGAAAAAAAGTAACAGATGCCGTTATTCAAAATAACGGCAGTATAAATCATGTCGTTCTCTCAGAGAACGACATCAGAGAACAGCATCCTTTACTTTATTTTCACACTTGTTTCTCAGCTCACAATTGAAACTGTTTGATCCTTCGACTAAAAGTAATAGATACCGTTATTCCAAATAACGCCTTGAAAGTTTTTTTTAAAAAAACAAATACCGTTATTGGGAAAACGGCATTGAAATAACTTATGCCGTTTTTTCAAGAACGTTTGTTGCTGACGTGTTCAAAATTAGGGTCAGTTTGCTAATTATTTTTGGAAGTGGGTCAGAGCGTCAAATATTTTCAAAAAGTGGGTCAGTACGGCAAAATTTTCCAACGGTTATATGTATCATTTTTAAATGCTTCAATCTGTACATGTTATTTTGGTCTATCCGAAGTCTTTTGCTGCTCCATCGGCTGTAGTCCTATCGCATGAGTAGCGCATAGACCATCCTCTGTTGCACATCTACGCTCGTTAATTTTTTACGGAGCACCCATTTGTTATTCCATTCTTTTGGTCGTATATCAGTCGCAGAACATATTCATTTCAACCACAATTTTAACAACATGGTTTTGAATTGCGTTGAATGTGCTTGGTAAGATCATCCTAGCACATTTGATACGAACTTTATGTTCTGTGCAAGCCTATGGTTTGCTAATTGATTGTTCTGATGCTAGTTACTAGATGCAAAAAAATATCTAAACTGCTTAGTGATATGAAAAAATTGTATGCATATGTGAAACTGTTAGGATTGTATCTTGAATACTCGTTGTTCAGATTAAAAAAAGGTAATATGAAGCACGGAGGTCGAAATGTCGAAGTGAGTAGAAGAGAAAACAGCAGCAGCAAGGGTGCAGGCTAGTTGCGGTCGACCGGTCTTGGTGACAGTCGACCGCACCCCCCGATCGCACCCCCGACCGCTCGTAGTACAGGGAATGTCAGAGAGTGGTACGGTCGACCGGTCTTGTTGGACGGTCGACTGCCCGCGGCGCTGTATTCGTTTTTGGGCTTCGATTTGTTAGGTCGGTTCAGCCCAATCTTCAACTCCAAGTTAGATCGTGCGGCTCCTATTCAGTTACTTCTTTTTGCAGGTTATATCGGACGACTGAGAATCAAGATTAGACGTAGGTTTCTATCTATTCTTCTATATATATTGTAAACTCCTCCAATATGAGAGGGAGTACTTCATAGATTATTTTCTCCATTACATAGAGAGGCTCGAGAGATAGATAGTTCTTGGTGGGTGAGTTTAATTCCATGTGTCAAGTGAATCAGTAACTTCTTGTAATGTCTTATAGTTGAATATCAGATCTCCCTATATTTTTTTACCGGATTAAGCAAAAACTAACTGGGATAAGTCATCGTTGTTGTGTTTGTGTTAGTTTGGTGGATACACTTACTTGCTCAATTTATTCGGCTCGTGTACTTCGACTTCCTCATTGCTCTAATTTGTTCCGCTACGACCAGAGGCATCGATTGACGCCCCAATCTCAACAGAAACATAGTCCCCAGTCCTCACATTTTGGGTAACAATAGAGTCCAATATAGGGCCTCTCATATCTCCCCTTTTTTCTAAGGACCGTTGTTTTTGTAGTGCCTTGATGTAGCCCGAAACAATTTAAAATTCCTTAGTTATTTGGCAACTAGTTCAAAAGCTTGTCTTGTATTCGCCATAGATTTCCTAATAGCAGTTCAGCTTATGTATCCTCCTTGTTGTCCTTTCTTGTATTTCTAGTCATGGTATAAATCAAATTCTGTTGTCCAATACCAAGGCATGATCTATATGTTACAAACAAGATTCACTTATAGATAAAAACTACTAAGCATATTATATGAGAAACATTATTATAAGGATATGCTAGCAGAGAAATACTTAGGTTTGTTTCTATTATGGAAAGTGGGTATTTATGTTTGTCTGTTATCCATCAATAACACATGAATGTTTCTTTCTCCTACATAGTATGGACGTGATTAAACATTGATTCTTAATTTGTGTTGGCTCTGTCAAGGACAGGACTCATTAATTAGAACAATAGTACTAATCATAAAAAGAAGTTAGGCATGTTACCATCCATGATTGCATTATGGTACCAGTGTAACTGTTTTTTTTGTTTTTTATATTTTTGGAACTAGGCCTTATGCATACATGATGGATAGGTTTGAGCATGGCTCAATTGTTTGACCTCTTACTCACTAGCGAAGAGGCTTACCAGTAGATATTAGGTTTATGTCTTGTATGCTAGGTTCGATGTGAAGAAAAGACGGTGAAGCGATAAGAGGTTCAAAGCTGGAGATACACAAGAGTTGTTGTTATGTGCAGGCTGCCTGAGATGGAGTTGACATTCGACTGCTATACTGCAATCAGTTAGGGGCTGCCTTGACTTCTTTGACAGTCGACTACTCTTGGGAGCAATCGACCGACAACGGCGCAACAAATAGGCCCGATCTTGGTGATTTGTTTTGAGTCCAACTTCCTCTCCAGTTAGATCGCATGACTCCTATTGTGTGACTTTCTCTTCAGGGTATATTAGACGGTGATGGATCATGCCTACAACCTAGGATTTTTCTAGATCTCTATATATTATTATAATGGCATCAATTGAAAGGTAGTACTTTATCTGAGAGTTTTTCATTGTAAACAACAGAGTATCTCCTAGTGAGGCATGAGAGATAGAAAGGTTCTAGGTGAGAGTGATTGTAACTCTTGCATCTTCTCTAGTTAAATAATATCTAGTTATTTCTCCTCCGGAATAGGTTCATCCGAACCGGGACAAAATCGTGTTATTTGTGTGCTTGGTTTGGTCTACTTGCTTGATTGATTCATTGTGATGGGTTATCACTTCTTTTCAACCCCCCCCCCCCCCCCCCCCCCCCCCCATTGCGCTGAATTCCGTAATAGTAGACCCCAGTGGCACTTGCCAGTTAGCTAATCCCCAACTTGTGAAATAATAACTTAGAGTTATGAATTTAGTCTACAATAGATATTTGGTAATTCTTGTGGATTCTTAGAGTCTTTACTGTTGAGTTTAACTCTCAACCCGAGATAAAAATAAGGAATCGAATCAAAGAAACACAAGCAAACAAAAGCCAACAACACACAAACACACAAGATTTTTCAAATGTTCACCCAATACAATTGCTACTTTTCCGCACAGAGGCACTCCTATGATTTTCATTAAAAAATATGAAGAGAAACATGTTTACGATCCCTCAAAAATTCACCACCAAGGTGTAGGGTTTATCTTCTTCTCCCTCGCTCAAGAACGACTGCTAGATCTCTCTTTCTAACTTGGAATAACTCTCACTTAACTCTAATAATTGTACATCATACATATATATAGGATTATAATAGAATATTTCTCAGTTGTAGATGAAATATCCTGATCAACGTCATCGCGGTTGACTTCAATGTGTCACGAGCAAGTCAGAGAGCAGACGCGGTCAACAACCCTCCTGGAGGTCGACTGTAATTAGTCTCGAATCCAGTAAGAGAGCAGATGCGGTCGATTTCCCTCCTGGCGGTCGACTGCTATGCCTGCTGCATTTGATGGTGGACTGCTCGTATCGGCAGTCTACTATCCTCCTATTGTTCTTACTTGTTGTTGTTGCTGCTGCACATATCTTTTCACCCTATTATCATGTATTGGATCCACCAATCCCAAACAATCTACCACTTGGAGATATATACACGAAGTTTCTAACATATTCTTCATTTCTGTTTTGGCCTATTCAAAACCTGTGCCTCTGCGAGTCTCCCATCAATCAACTTGGAGACAATCTGATAATAGAATAGAAAAATCGTAGCTTCTTTCTATCCACTACCTTCGTGAGCATGTCTGTCAAATTCTTAGTGCCAAGAATCTTCGATAGCTTCAACCACATCTTGTCAACTGTCATCCTACTAAAGTGATACCTCATCTAAAAGTGTCAAGTCCTAGCATGGAACAGCGAGTTCTTTGCCTAGAATACTACACTCTGACTGTCACACCATAGATCCCCTATGGGTTGCCTTCTACACAATTGGCCCCTGAGTTCTGAAATCCACAACATGTCCTTCGAAGACTTTGTAAGTGTCATATACTCTGACTCTGTAGTTGAATGTGCTACAATCTTCTGTAACTGTGAAGCCCAACTCACAGCTGTACCTCCAACTATGAACACATACCCCGCAGAACTCCTACAACCATCGCGATCACCAGCAAATGTCCACATCGACATAACCATGTATATGCAAAGAATCACCCCCAAAACCTAGAGAATGATATGAAGTACCAACAAGATATCTAAGAATCCACTTCAACGCATACCAATGGTGTACCTGGATTCCTCATGAATCGACTAACAACTCCTACTGTATGTGTGATATTTGGCCTTGTAGAAATCATCGCATACATAAGAATACCAACAGTTGATGCGTAAGGACTGCAATCATCTCCTCACACAAGTCCATAGATAACTTGAAGTGTGCACCCAAAGGACAAGTAACTGACCTCACACCATCCATATTGAATCACTTGAGCACTTTCTTCACATAGTCCGCTTGTAACAACCGAAGCTTCTTACTATGCATGCCTCTATTGATTTTCATGCCAAGAATTTGTTTTGCTTCACCTAAATTCTTCATAGAAAACTAAGACTAGAAAGCATTTCACATCATTAATTTTCTTCATACATGAGCCTACTAATATCATATCATCCACATATAAAGCTAAAATTATCGTATTGTTTTCACCATACCTACGCACATAGACATAATGATTTGATTTGCATCTTTCGAATCTCTTTCCTCGTATGAAATAATCAAACTTTAAGTTCCATTGCCGTGGTGCCTGTTTGAGCCCATATAAACTATTCTTCAGTCGACAAACCATGTATTCTATTTCTTTGACTTCAAAACTTGTAGATCTTCTTCTACATCACCATGGAGAAATGATGTTTTGATATCCAACTGTTCTAAATGCAAATTTTCTACTGCTACTATACTGAGCAAAACCCTAATCGAAGCAATCTTCACAACTAGAGCGAATATCACACTGCAGTCCACACCTTCTGTTTGAGAAAACCCTTTAACAACAAGTCTCGCCATATACCTATTGCTATCATCTGCCTCATCCTTGATTCTAAAAACCACTTATTCATAAGAGTACGCTTCCCTACAGGTAACTTGGTCAACTCCCAAGTTCGATTCTGTGTCAAGGAGTTCATCTCATTCTTATGGCCGAGTCCCACTGAATTCGAGCACAACCTTTCAAAATCTCTTCATGTAACGCCCCAGTTTCCATGCATTGAAAATCTTTGATATTTCCATAATCTTTTACTTCAATTTGAGTACAAACACAGTACAATTCACAGGGGGAAAATAAAACTTTAATCGCTTTACATCTTATTACAAATTCAAGAATGTCTACATATGAAATTTCATCTTGTTTACATCATTCAAAATTTCAAACTTCCACTTGGATGCATGGCAAAGCTCAAATCCATGCAACCAACGATCAAATGATCCTGCAAAAACTATCAATTGTGTGCACGTTAGTTGTTGCAACTGATGCAAAGTTGATGATAACACGATCTTTAACTTTCACAACAATCTGAACTTATGCCAAATAATATGAATATCTATAGTGTAAATATTCTAGGTGTGTTGGTGTATGCCAAAATCCTAACAATCTAATATACAAAGGTGCACACAATGATCTTTTCTAATGCATGCTTATTTGGAACCCTATGCCGCCCATACAACATAGTTTCCAAATACAAGCCACAACGTTTCTTCTATTTATAGGGTTCAATCTCTCGCTATACATACTTATCCCGTGACGAAATATTCAAGACATAGGCATCCATGAGTCACCCACTGCATCTATGGATCATTCCGAGGGTACCGCTCATCAGGCGACATTCTGTGAATCTATTCCCCTTCCGAGGGTATCCTTCATCTCCCTAAACATTTTGGGGAATAACCCACGTCCACTAATCATTGTGGGGTACGTTCTCGATCACGAACATCCTGTGAGTTCCTGCTCCCATCTCGGAATACTAGAGATCTATCTCATTCTGCAGATAATTTTGAAGCCTATTTTAGCTCCCAATCCGAAATACTGGAGATTCATCTCACTCTGTAGATCATTCTAGAGCTCTCACCTTCGCTCTTGTTTCATCACGTCTCCTTCCTAGTGCATGTCTTTACAAATATCAATAGTACGGCCTAGATCTAACGTCTCTATACTAAACTTTGGCCAACAATACTAAGGTTACTATCCAACATCCAGAGCTCATTCAACCTCTAGAGCTCACGCCTTAGTTTATGGAGCTAGCTATGAACTAGGTATCTTAACAACAACTTAATCATTTTCTAATTGGAATAAGGGAACTAAGGGTAGTAGTCACTCAAGAATTTCTAGTTCAAGTTATATATGAGGCTACACATAATATCACAATATCCCATCTCTCTACTTTACGCGACTCACAAACTTTGCACGATTCTAGATCTCACAACCTATTTAAGTCATACTAATATTTGATTAGCTTCTAATACATTAGTTCTTGATCTAGCTTCTAACAGACCAATTGCTCTTTATCACACTTCTAAACCCTCAATGAATTATAACAAACTAACTCAACTTATTCTCACTAATTGACAAATTAAGGAATCAAACTAGGTGATTAACCCGTACTTAGATTGGATCCTATCTTGGACACTTACGCGAATTCAACTGACCCTGTAACGCCCCGAATTTCCTATATGGAGAATTTGAGACACGAGCCAGGACCTTTACATTCAATTAGCCACAATACACAGAAAACGAGAAAATTTAAAATTTTTTATTCAACACAAATGTATTACAAGTCTGAGTGTCATAAACTTTAATACATTACAACAGTGTTATAATAATGTTGTACAAGCCCAAGTGTTACAACTTCCAATAAATTTATATCAGAGTACAACAGATAACAAATAACACTTGGCTCTTCACTTGGATGCTCCTCAATTATACACATATAACAATAAGAACAATAATCAACACAGTGCTCCACTTGAACGCTCTACTTGAATGCTCCACTTGCCTGGAGTCCTCCTGAACCCTGAACCTATAGTTCTGTGATCCAGCACTTAATTGAGTGGGGACGTCAGTATTATACTGACGCAATTGCTGATTATAAACAACAGATTCTCATCTTAAACAAACAGATTGATGAACAGAGAAACATGTATACATAATTTGATGGGTCAGTGTATGCTATGACTTAGAATCTAATGCAGGGTTAACTAATGCAATAATGCACTTATTCTAATGCAAGCGAGACTCTGGACAATATGCAGCCTATATCAAGCTGTTTCTTCATATTTAGGGATTTGAAACCGCATCATGAATTCTACTCTTGTACTCATCCTGTTCCCGACAGATGTAACGTGACTGGTGAGGTTGCAGATACGGTCTAGTTCCACTACTGTGGTACAATATTGGTGTCTATGTTTGCCACTACTATCCGGCGCACCGGACCTCACTCAAAAGCTAACACGAACCACAAGATACTAGACAACCTTGAGTCGCGCTCTCAACTCATCATGAGAAGGCATAGAACTTGACGAAATCGTAGGGTCTATTTCCCTAGGAAAACCTCTCGTTCTTATCATGGCATTTCAGGAATTCACAGCTGTGATATGGATCCCATGCTCCCAACTAATCATGAAAAAGTACCGCCCGTATTCCTTTGACAGAGGAATACATCCCAATAACACCACCTAGTGTTAGCCTATAGGAGAAGTCAGATTATAAGGTATCACCCCTAACACCAACTCTCACCCTTCAGCAATGCATAGATAAAAATGGTTAAGTAACAAGTTACTGCCCTAACGATGTCACTAACCCTAACCAATCAAATGGGGTCGTACGAGCTACAAGGTACTCTCAACCTAGAGTCGTACTCTCAACTCATCATGAGACAGCACCAAATGGGTTAACAAGCGAGATACGCAACCCTTGCTTCCAACTCGTCGTGAAAAAGCACTGCACGTATCCCTCTTCAAGAGAGTGCAACAATTGTTGACACAATCTTCTAAGTCTCAACCTAGATTTCACAAGATCTCCTCGGATCCACTCACAGCCTATCAATCCAAGATTAATACTACATACGAGCCAAATGAGCTACGTATGTGACAAACAAGTGCTAATAATTAGCACGAACTATTTCCCAACATAACATGCTATTACATGACTTATGAGCACAGAGAACAGTTATTACTCATAATCAAGTGCATGATTCAAACTACTAACAATTCATGACAACTCTAGTTAACATGAACTAGAATTTCGTGTAAAGCTTACTAACATGAACTAAAGTGCATGTTAAGCTTACTAACTTGATCAATTTACACTTAAAGCTTATTAACAATTTGTTATCACAATCATTTTCCACATCTAAATTTACTAACAATTTAAAACCCATGTTATGATCAAAACATAATCTTTTAACCATTTATAAACTATAGATGAAGAATACTCATATGATTAGTCTGAGTTGTTTTATAAAATAACAACACTAAAATGAGTTCTTTTGTATGCATCAACTAGAACCACATACTTAATGACTTGATCTTTTACCCAAAGGAGCAATCATTAGAGTTTTCCAATAACCTAGAAGCAATATAAACATGCTACTAACAAAACTTGATCATTTATAAACATAAAAGTCTTCTAACAATCTAGAAGCAAAATAACATGCTACTAGCAAAAACTTGATCTTTTATACATAAAAGCAACATAGAAGTCTTCTAACAACCTAAAAGCAAAATAACATGTTACTAATAAAATTTGATCTTTTATAGAAGCAATATAAAAAGTTTTCTAACCACCTAGAAGCAAAATAACATGCTACTAGCAAAAACTTGATTTTTTATACATAGAAGCAACATAGAAAGCCTTCTAACAACCTAGAAGCAATATAAAATATGTTACTTATAAAACTTGGTCTTTATACATAGAAACAACCATAAGAGTTTTCTAACAACATGGAAGCAATATAAGGCATGTTACTACAACTTGATCTTTTATACATAGAAGCAACATAAAAAGCCTTCTAACAACCTAGAAGCAATATAAAATATGCTACTAATAAAACTTGGTCTTTATACATAGAAACAACCATAAGAGTTTTCTAACAACATAGAAGCAATATAAGGCATGTTACTACAACTTGATCTTTTATACATAGAAGCAACATAAAAAGCCTTCTAACAATCTAGAAGCAATATAAAATATGCTACTAATAAAACTTGGTCTTTATACATAGAAACAACCATAAAAATTTTCTAACAACATAGAAGCAATATAAGGCATGTTACTACAACTTGATCTTTTATACATAGAAGCAACATAAAAAGTCTTCTAACAACCTAGAAGCAATATAAAATATACTACTAATAAAACTTGGTCTTTTATACTGATATGGCTAAAAATGGGGTTAAATCGGAACCGTCCAAATCGGGCACGAATCTTGAAGCTCAGGGGTAAAACGGTAATTTCACCTACCAATGGGTCTGAAGCGGGTACTGGTTCTCCTCCTCGAAGACCCACTAACCCACAAACGGACCCACCTCAACTGGGTGCAAATTTCAACCCGCAACAAACCCGGTCCAGAAGGGATAGAATTAGGGTTTCTGATTAAATCCTAATCAACGGCCCTGATTCATATCTATCCCTTCACTGGGGATTAGGGATTACATTCCTTATCTAACCACAGGGGGATTACATTCCTAATCTGATCCCAGCGGCGCCTATAAATATCCCCCATCCATCTCCATTAAGAGGTAATCATTCTTTTCCCAGTTTTTGCGCTCTCTCATAATCATTCCTGATTACTGACTTGAGCATCGGAGGGTGCGTCGCCGGGAACAACACCGGTGTCTCGCACTTTTTGCAGGTGCATGGCAGGAGTCAGCGTCAAACTCCGACGGAACAGGTAACAGGTTTGCTATTCAGTTTCTAAGAATCCACAAATACTATCTGTTTGCCCCCACACCAGATTTAGCGGCAACAGATTGGCGCAGTCTGTGGGAAACTAACGAATAACAATCTCCCCTCTTCCCGTTGGTCAGATCTTCTCCAGCCATGCCTCCTAGGAAAGTCAGATCCAGAGGGTCCAACCGAGGACCCAACCCCGATCAGCAACAGGAAGTTCCCCCTCAGCCCGCTCAACAGCAGGGGTAACTTCTTCCTCAAGCGGAGGACCCACTCCAACAGGACCAGCCCGCTCCTCAGAACCAACAACCTCCTAAGGGTCCCAATCCGCAGAAACAGCCCCTCCATCCGGACCACATCTCCATCCACAACGCCTCTTCGGACTCTATGGCCTCCCATCATCCCTGAGCTTCCGATCTCCACAACACCGTCCTCAATCGGCAGAAGGATGAGGATCTTCGCCGCCGTCTGGATGAAAAGCGGGCCCGAGAGGGAACCTCCCGCCAACACCGTCTGGATGAGCGATCTCCTCACCGCCGAGAATACAGAAGGTCCCCTACCCGAAGGGGACAGAGAGAGTCCCCCGAGCATTACAGAAGAAGGCCACACTCCCCTGCAGGTCGGCAACAGCCTAGGAACGATGAGGGACCCATCACCCGTGCCAAGTTCCAGCAGTTCCAAGCGACCGTCCTACAAGCTCTCAATCTCCGTCCTAACACCAATGCTCCTAAGATCCCCTCTCCTCCTCCGGTCCAAAGTCCTCGCCGACGGTCCCCAACTCCTCCTTCCGCACCTAGCAACTCCCGGCATATGACAAGTCCTCGTCGCTCCAGGAGCTACCGACGTCGTAGCCCCCGCTCTCCCTCGTACGAAGACAAGTCTAAAGGCTCGGCTGATTACCGTCGAAGGGAGACGCTGTCTACCGCCGTCTCCACGAGATGGAGAGGCACTTGGGTCAGTTAGATCGAGAAGAAGAGCTCAGAGGAAGCACCCTTCGTCCTAGTCGACCTCCTTTTTCCTGAACCATAATGGATACACCCGTACCAATCAGCTTCAAGCCTCCTCAATTTGAGACCTATTCCGGGGATACTGACCCTGTCGATCACATCGAAAGCTTCAAGACCCTCATGCTCATCCATCAAGCTTCTGATGTCTTGCTTTGCAAAACCTTCCCCACAACTCTCAAGGGCCCAGCTCGAGAATGGTACTCTCGCCTCGCCCCTTCCTCAATATTCTCCTTCGAGCAGTTTGAGACTCTCTTCGTCACCCACTTCGTGAGTAGCCGCAGAACTGAGAAGACCAGCATCTCGCTACTCTACCTCCACCAGAAGAAGGGTGAGAAGCTAAGAGACTATATGAAAAGGATCACAGCTGAGGCCAGGTCCATAGCATCCCTCGACCAGTCGGTCGCTGCAGCAGCATTTCAGTCCAATGTCCTCAATTCTAGCCTCCGCTCCTCCCTCGCCAAAAAACCCCCACAGAACTTCTCAGACCTCCTCCTCCGAAGCGAAAAGTATATTCGGGCCGAAGAAGCTGAGCATCGCCCCAACTTGGAGGGGTCTTCCTCCGGGTCTAAGAGAAAGGGAACAGAAGAGGAGGGAGCCAAGAAGCTCCAGAAGGATAATGCCGGCCAGCGTCGACCTCCCCCCAGGTTCGAGAAATTCACTCCTCTCACCAACAATGTCTCTACCATTCTAATGGAAGTTGAGAAGGAAGGGGTCATACCTCCTGCTCCGAGGATGAACACCCCCGCCAAGAAGAGGGATAAAGAGAAATGGTACCGTTATCACCGGGACCATGGCCGCGACACCAATGATTGTCGGGCCTTGAAGAATGAGATAGAAGCCTTCATCCAGAGGGGCCAGCTGACCAGGTTCGTGAGAAAGGACCGAGCCGACCTTCCTCCCCCGCCTCGGGGGGCTAATAAGCGTCCGGAACGCGATGAAACGCCCGACTTCGAGGAGGAGCGTGTCCTGCACCTCATTCATGGGAGCCCAATGGGGGGCTCCTCAAACTCCTCCCGAAAGGCGTTCATTAGGGAAGTCAATTCGGTTTGCGCCACCCCTCCTCCTAAAGGCCTCGGAGTGCCCGTCACATTCTCAGACGAAGATCTTGAAGGTGTCCGCACCCCCCATTGTGACGCACTCGTTATCAATCTCCACATGGCGAACTTCATAGTGGAGAGGATCCTAGTGGACAATGGTAACTCCGTTAACATCCTCTTCCTCGCCGCTTTTAAAGGCCTAAAGCTCTCTCGAGACAGACTCAAGCCCGTCGGCTACACGCTCCATGGGTTCAAGGGTGTGCCAGTGACAATTGAAGGGGTGATCACCCTCGACGTAACCGCTGGCAAAACTCCTACTACCCAAATAGAGTCAATGGACTTCATGGTCGTGGATGTCCCTGCAGCCTACAATGTCATATTAGGTCGGCCCGGCCTTGCTGCCCTTGAAGCCGTCCCCTCCGCCTATCACCTTAAAATGAAGTTTTCTACTCGGGCTGGAGTAGGGGAAGTAAAAGGCAATCAGGAAACGGACAGCAAGTGTTACATGAACTCTACCCTCGGTCCCGTCCTCTCCTTAGAAACTCTGGAAATCCCCCAAGATGCTGCCCGACCGACGTCCGAGCCGGTGGATGAATTGGAGGAAGTGCTCTTCTCAGAGCAGGATCCAATTCGAAAGTTCTTTGTTAGCAAGACCCTCCCGTCTGCCCTATGCTCGGACTTAGTCCAGTGCATCCGAAGGAACAAGGACCTCTTTGCTTGGTCAGCCGCAGACATGCCCGGAATATCCGAAGAGCTCTTGGTTCACCACCTCAGCGTTGTTCCGGGGTCCAAACCGGTTCGACAGAAGAGGCGCAAGTTCACCCCTGAGCACCAGCTAGCTATAAAAGAGGAGGTGGACAAGCTCTTAAAGGCCCGATTCATACAAGAGGTGAACTATCCCGAGTGGTTGTCGAATGTAGTAATGGTGAAGAAGTCCAATGGGACTTGGAGGATTTGCATCGATTTTACCGATCTCAACAAGGCTTGCCCCAAGGATCCCTTCCCTCTTCCGAGTATTGAGACTCTGATCGATGCCACCTCGGGACATGAGCTCCTCAGCTTCATGGACGCCTTCTCAGGCTACAACCAGATTCGGATGTTTCCTCCGGATATCCGAAGACCTCATTCGTAACCGACCAGGGCCTCTACTGCTACAGGGTTATGTCCTTCGGTTTGAAGAATGCGGGCGCAACATATCAACGCCTCGTCAACAAGGTTTTCCAAGCTCAAATCGGCCGGAATATGGAGGTGTATGTTGACGACATGCTTGTAAAAAGCATCCGAGGAACCGATCATGTGACTGACCTACAGGAGGCGTTCAATGTTCTGAGAAAGCACAACATGAAACTCAATCCGAATAAGTGTGCGTTCGGTGTCTCGTCAGGAAAGTTCCTCGGCTTCATGGTCAGCCAATGAGGAATTGAAGCAAACTCTAAGAAAATCAAGGCCATATTAGACATGGCCCCTCCCAAGAATGTTAAGGAAGTTCAGAGGCTAACAGGCCGCCTAGCCGCCATAGGGCATTTTCTCTCGAAGTCTGGGGAGAAATGCCTCCCCTTCTTCAAGGCCCTCAGGGGGGCTAAAGGTTTCGAATGGGGTCAGCAGCAACAGGAGTCGTTCGAACAGCTCAAGGCTTACCTCGTCAACCCTTCTCTCCTCAGCAAGCCCATTCCTGGTGAACCCCTTTACCTCTACCTGGCAGCCTCGGAGTAGACCCTCAGCGCTGTTTTAGTAAGGGAAGAAGACCGGGCTCAAAAGCCCATCTACTATGTGAGCAAAGTACTTCGGGATGCCGAGCTCTGCTACCCGAAGATAGAAAAGATGGCTTATGCCCTGGTGATGGCCGCGAGAAAGCTTCGCCCGTATTTTCAGTCCCATTCGGTGGTCGTTCTTACTGACCAACCGCTGAAGCAAGTGCTCCACAAGCCGGAGACATCCGGTCGTCTTATGAAGTGGTCTATCGAGCTGAGCCAGCATGATATAACTTACCAGCCTCGAACCGCGATCAAGGCTCAGGCCTTAGCAGAATTCATAGTTGAAAGTACCATCCCCGAGTTCAGCCATGCAATGAAGGGACCACCTGTCTGGTCGGTTTATGTGGACAGATCCTCTTGCAATGAGGGAAGTGGAGCCGGGGTCATTCTGGCAGGCCCAGATGACTTCATCCTCCAATACTCCCTCCGTATCAACTTCAAGGCCTCGAACAACGAAGCAGAATACGAGGCACTCATAGCCGGCCTTGGAATGGCTCGCAATGCAGGGGCACAATGCCTCCGGATCTTTAGCGACTCTCAGCTAGTCGTAAATCAGGTCCTCGGCGAATATGAAGCACGTAATGACAGGATGGTTAAATACTTAGCCAAGGTCAAGAGCCTCATGGCACTGTTTGAAGAAGCCCTCATCCAACGAATACCCCAGGAAGAAAATGCTCAGGCCGACGCCCTCTCCAAACTAGCCTCTTCCTCCCTTCAAGGTCTCGAGCAGACCGTCTTGATAGAGGTCCTTCTGAAGCCAAGTATAGAGGACGAAACTTCCAACTCTATGGAGTCGCTGCCTATCATGCTAGAAGATAACTGGATGAAACCCCTCATTGAATTCTTGAGGGACGGGCTCCTCCTCGAAGATCCTGAGGAAGCTCGAAGAGTGAGAACTCGAGCCGAGCGTTACACACTAATCGGAGGCATCCTATATAAACGCTCCTTCACACAGGTAGACGGTCGGCCTTACCTGAGATGCCTCTCCCCCGAGCAGGCCGACTACGCCCTACAAGAACTTCACGAGGGCATCGGCGGGGCACATTCGGGATCCAGATCCTTAGCCCGCAAAGTGTTGAATTACGGATATTTCTGGCCCACTCTCCTACGAGACGCCGAACGACACGTTCGGCAATACAGCTCCTGTCATAAGTACTCCGACATCCGACGCCTCCCACAAGCTCCACTAACTTCCCTATCAAGTCCAATCCCTTTCGCCATGTGGGGGATGGATTTACTAGGGCCATTTCCGCCGGCTCTCGGTCAGTTCAAATTCTTAGTCGTGGCCATCGACTACTTCTCTAAATGGATAGAGGCCGAGACCTTGGCCACGATCACTGAGAACAAGGTCATTTAGTTCTTTTGGAAGAACGTCATCTGCCGATTCGGGGTCCCTTAGGTCCTCATAACAGACAGCGGAACCCAGTTCACGGGGCCGCCTTCCAAGCTCTATGTGAAGACCTCGCCATCCAACACCGATTCTCCTCCGTGTCCCATCCCCAATCGAATGGCCAAGTCGAGAATGCTAACCGACAGATCCTCTCTGGCATCAAGAAGAGGTTGGATAAATGTTCCAAAGGCTTGTGGGTCGATCAACTCCCCAACGTGCTGTGAAACTACCGCACCACAAAACGGACCCCCACAGGCGAGTCCCCATTCAACCTCACCTATGGGTCCGAAGCTATGATCCCCCTGGAGGTTGGAATACCTTCTCCCCGGCTAATGGCTTATGAAGAAGAGCAAAATGCCAGAGAGCTCCGAGCAAGTCTAGACCTTATTGACGAGATCCGAGAAAGAGCTGTCATTCAACAACAAAGCTACCGAAGAAGGATCGATTTGGCATACAATAAGAAAGTCCGTCCTACCGACCTCAAAGAGGGGGACCTGGTCCTCAGAAAGTTAGCCATCTCTTTCCCCGGTCAGAAGAGCAAACTAGCTCCAAATTGGGAGGGACCCTACAAGATTGCCAAAGTCATTCGGCCCGGCACCTGCAGACTAGAAGACCTCGAAGGCAGGGAGATCCCCAGGACCTGGAATGCCGACCATCTCCTGAAATACCAAGAGAGAGCACCAACGCCTCTCTAAGTATTCTGGGATGTCGAACCGTTCCTCTCCTATTACTTGTTTTGCTTTTCTTTTATTTTCTCTCTTGTAATAACGGCTCGCAACTTTAGAAGCAGCCAACTATTAGTCATTAATAAAGAAAGCTTTTTTATATTCTACTATTGTTTACATCTCTCTGCTTTTACTCTTCACTCTAACGATGGTTCGGAGTCTAACACTTGGCTCGATTCTACTTCGCAAGTTCGGTCCTAAGCAAACTAGAAGTAGTTCGCCATTCGGAATTGCTCCCACAACCATTGAACAACCCTAACGATGGTTCAGAGTCCAACACTTGGCTCGATTCTACTTCGCAAGTTCGCTCCTAAGCAAGCTAGAAGTAGTTCGCCATTCGAAATTGCTCCCACAACCGTTGAACAACTCTAACGATGGTTCGGAGTCCAATACTTGGCTCGATTCTACTTCGCAAGTTCGCTCCTAAGCAAACTAGAAGTAGTTCGCCATTCGGAATTGCTCCCACAACCGTTGAATAACTCTAACGATGGTTCGGAGTCCAATACTTGGCTCGATTCTACTTCGCAAGTTCGCTCCTAAGCAAGCTAGAAGTAGTTCGCCATTCGGAATTGCTCCCAAAACCGTTGAACAACTCTAACGATGGTTCGGAGTCCAACACTTGGCTCGATTCTACTTCGCAAGTTCGCTCCTAAGCAAACTAGAAGTAGTTCGCCATTCGGAATTGCTCCCACAACCGTTGAACAACTCTAACGATAGTTCGGAGTCCAATACTTGGCTCGATTCTACTTCGCAAGTTCGCTCCTAAGTAAACTAGAAGTAGTTCGCCATTCGGAATTGCTCCCACAACCGTTGAACAACTCTAACGATGGTTCGGAGTCCAACACTTGGCTCGATTCTACTTCGCAAGTTCGCTCCTAAGCAAACTAGAAGTAGTTCGCCATTCGGAATTGCTCCCACAACCGTTGAACAACTCTAACGATGGTTCGGAGTCCAACACTTGGCTCGATTCTACTTCGAATATTCGCCCCTAAGCGAGCCAGAAGTAGTTCGCCATTCGGAATTGCTCCCACAACCGTCGAACTACTCTGACGATGGTTCGGAGTCCAACACTTGGCTCGATTCTACTTTGCATGTTCGCTCCTAAGCGAGCTAGAAGTAGTTCGCCATTCGGAATCGCTCCCACAACTGTTGAACTACTCTAACGATGGTTCGGAGTCCAACACTTGGCTCGATTGCTCTCTGTGAGCTCACTAATAAGCAAGGCTCGACTCATCTCGCAAGTTCGCGAGATTAAGTGACCGAAGCACAGCTCGGCATCACTGGCCGAACGCTCATGTCGCCAACCCCCAAACGAGCAAAAGGCCAGCCCAGAGACCTCGGCACGACGAACACAGTCACAAACAAAATAACTACACAGAGCTACGAAGAACATGCAAGTGTAAGAAAGAAATATTATTAAGAATTGGGATGCACTACAAGGCAGCTCTTCCATACAACAAGATTACAAGGCATTAAAGAGCAAAAGTTACAATGCCGACTTGTCGAACTTAGGCTAAATACAAACAAGATCTTCAATGCCTCCATGGCGCAGGGATGTTCCGGTTCAAGGACACTCGAGGGCGGCGACGTGTACCTCCGGAGCTCGACCCCAAACCAACGAATTGAGACGTGTCCTCGGCGCTGCTCCTAACAGCCGCTCCGACGGACGCTCCGCTCGATGAAATGGCGACACCACTTTGTGCGTCTCTGGGACTAGGTTGGCCGATGGCCGAACGAGTCGCGAGCTCATAAAACGAAATGCCACGCTCGCTCTCCGCGCGAGTACACGAAGTGCTCCTGATGTTGATTAGCCCCGAACGCGGTTTGAGGCGAGCCACCTCTGCCTCCAGCTCTGAGATCCGCTCCCTCAGTGAGTCGTCTTTTACATTGACCTCTAAGCGAGGGGGTATTGCGGAGTTCGGCACGCCAGAGCGACTGGCGATAAGACGGCAGAGATGAGTGACTTCGATGCTCTTGTCCACCGTGGCTCGCTTCAGCGTGTCGACCTCAGCCGTCAGTTCGTCACGCTCGCTCGTCAGTTTGGCCACCTCGTCCGTCAGGCCCTCTCCCTCCGTCCGAAGCTCCGTCTCTACTGTTTGCAGGTGACGAATCTCAGAAAGCAGATCATCCCTCTCCGCTGTTATTTTTGATAAAGTGTGGCGAATGCACTTGATCCGAAGGCCATAGCTAAAGGCGGTTGTCGAACCATCATCCTCTCCTAAGGGGGCCATCTCGGCGATCCTACTCTCCAGACGCCGGATCTCGATGTCTCGCCGACCCAGGATGAGTTGTAAGTGGTTCCGCTCGCTTTCGGCTCGGCGCAATCCCAGCTCGACTTCATAGAGCCGCTCTCGGCACCTCCCCAAGCACAGCCTCGTCGCCCCTAAGCCAACCTCGGCCCGAGCGTTGTCATCCGAGCGAGTGGGCTCGACGGCTTGAGTCACCACCACAAGCTGAAAAGAAGTCGAGACAAACAACAAATTTTTAAACACATTGCCGAAGTCCTACACTTCAAGAATTTTCAAACAAATTTTCAAGAATTGTTGGGAAAAGATAGAGACACACAGAGTCGAACCCAAAAAGATTTTTTTCATTCATTACAAAAAGCGGTGGCCAGTCTGCGATTAGGCATTACAAAAAAAAAAGAGAACAGAAGAAAAGAAAAAGCGAGCGGAGTCAGGACGCGACCTCTTTTCCAGGGTGGCGAGGAGGGGTGGGGGTCGACGTCTCTGAAGGGGTCACCACTGCCAGTGGGGTAACCACAGACCCCGGACCTCGGCAATGACTTTGACTTCAGCCTCGACTTCGTCCTCTCCTTCTTCTTCTTCTTCTCCCTCCGACTCAGGGTCGAAGCCTTCGACGTGGCCCGGGGACAATCTCCATCCTGAGCAGTCCACGTCAGGGTACGCCTTCGTCACCCGGGCGAGGGCTTCGGCGTAGGCTTTGGCCATGTTCTGGGCAAGAAACCCTTGCGCCTTCACCATGGTCGCGTCCTCCGCCTCCTTCACCGCGGCAGCTTTGGCCTCTACTGCTTCGGCCAATTGTTTGGCCGCCTCCTCCTTCTGGCGAAGAAGGTCGCCCTCCAGCTTCGCGACCTGGCCCTCGAGGTACTTGACCCTCGCCGTCTTCCCTTCGAACTCGACCTGGAGCTTGTCGAGCTCGTTCCCCATCCGAGCCTTCTCCTTCCAAGCTTGGTCAGACTCCTGTTTCAGCTCCTTCTCCATAGCCATCAACCTCTCTGTGAGGTGACAAAAATGGACGATGATCTGCATCAAAGAAAAAGGTATTAAAAGAGATAGAGAAATCAGACCCAAAGAGAATCAAGGACAACAAAAATTCAGCACTTACCGAGACCGCCGAGCGAGCAATCTCGATGACGTCGTCACCTTCTTGCCCGGCCTCCATGGCAATGCGATCCTTCGGCGTCGCCAAATGCTTGACCGCCTGCATACTCGCCAAGGAGTTGTCGAGGAATCTGTCATGTTTCCGAACTTGCCAGTCCGGAACATGGTACCTTTTGTGCTCCTCGGTCAGGAGCTCCTCGGCCACCACCGTCAGCGGGGGCGTCGCCACCCCGAGGGCTGCGGTGATGGGGAACTCACCGACCCCAGTTGACACTGAGGCACCTCCATCAGCAGCGGCCGGGCTTCCGAGGGTATCCGCATCCTCGGCGACCTCCGTGACCCTCGGAGGCTTGGCGGTCGGCAACTTAGTGGCCACCCTCTTGCGCTTCTTCGGTGCCTTGCTGGCGAGGCCCGCCCTCAAAGCCAACACCGCCTCGTAGTCCATCGCCTCTGCATTAAAGACAAAGTTAGTTAGCACAATACAAATCATGAAGAATGAAGTACGAAAAACAAAGCACGAAAGCGTAAAAGAAGCTGCGTACTGGGATCTACACGGCATAGCCCTCCCCTGAACAAGACGTCCTCGGTCAGCTCCTTCCAATCATACTTCGGCCGATCGAGAAGTGTCCGAACTGCTTCTTCTTCTTCAGGGCGAAGCTTGGGTAGCGCCTTCAACCTCTTCGGCACCCCTTCCACCCAACCGGAAGGGATAGGCCAGGCCTCCGCACTCTGCACTATCAAGAACTTCTCACGCCAGTGCTTGATGGAGTCGGGGCATATAACGAGCCTACCACCATGCCTCGGAGCCAAATAGTACCGGAACTCCGACTGGTTCCCTTGGTGAAGCCGGTAGATCGTCCGAAGTACATTCAGCTCTGGCTCGATCCCAGTGGCCTGGCAGTGAAGTACGAAGCCGTTTATGACACTCCATGCGTTCGGCATAAGTTGGATGGGGCTGACCCCAAATCCACCTCAGAACGAGGATTGCGAACGGATGGAGAGGTAGCCGAGCCCCAGCGATAAAGGCATCGACCGGCCAGCAACACATAGTCACTGGCAGCGGCGAGTTAGCCCTAACCCCGGGACCTGGCAGCATAAGCTCGTACTCCTCCGGGATGTGGAAACAGTCCCGGATCACTCCCAGGTCTTCCTCGCGGAGGATCGACACCGTCTCATCCGCCTCGGTCGTCTCCCTCGCCACTTTCTCCTCAAAAGTCCTCCCCCTCCCGTGAACAATTCGCTCGGCGTGCTCCTCCGGAAGCTTTCGAACCCTGTGAAGTCCCGTTAGTTGCCCTGGTGCCGAACTCCCCCATACGCTTCGGCTCCTCCACAATCGAATCTTTGCCGAACACCTTCTTGCCCTTATCTGGCCTACTCGGAGTGTGGGCTTCGACGACTTCAAGGGAGGGCTCGGACCAAGAAGACGAGTCGGAGATGGAGGGAAGAGACATTTTTATACTTCGAAAGAAACTAAGTATAAATTACCTTAAAAAGATTTGCTATCGGAAACTTCGCCGGAAAACGAACGGAAATCACCGGAATCACTCGCTGAGCACAAATAACTGCCTGAGCAAAAGAGAGGAGAAGTGAAAAATGAGAGAGGGGGGTGAGGTTTTATAGAGAGGGCCGCGCAAAACGAGGTTAATGGGCCCAGACTGCCGGCCCATACACACAAAACGACAAAAGCGACCCAAACCGTCGCCTTGTTCGCCACGCCAAGCCGTACATCGCATTAATTGCTGTCCCGTCTGACAGAAGCTCAGAGGTCACTGCATTAAATGAACGTCTCATCTGTTAGAGCTGTCAGAAGTTCAGAAGCCATCACATTTAATGGCTGCCACGTCTGCCAGGAGCGCAGAAGCCACCAACTCCGCAGGGCGTCCTCCGCCAAAAACGACAAGTCTTGGACCTCGGCACCAGCTACCGAGCGTTCTTGACACCGACCATGTTACATGGAAAAGTTGGACCTCGGCACCAGCTGCCGAGCGTTCTTGACACCAACCATGTTACGTGGAAAAGTTGGACCTCGGCACCAGCTGCCGAGCGTTCTTGGCATCGACCATGTTACATGGAAAGTTGGACCTCGACACCAGCTGCCGAGCGTTCTTGACACCGACCATGTTACATGGAAAGTTGGACCTCGGCACCAGCTGCCGAGCGTTCTTGACACCGACCATGTTACGTGGAAAAGTTGGACCTCGGCATCAGCTGCCGAGCGTTCTTGGCACCGACCATATTACATGGAAAGTTGGACCTCGACACCAGCTGCCGAGCGTTCTTGACACCGAACATGTTACATGGAAAATTGGACCTCGTCACCAGCTGCCGAGCATTCTTGACACCGACCATGTTACATGGAAAAGTTGGGGTTCGGCACGAGCGGCCGAGCGCTCTTGACATCGACCATGTTACATGGGAAAATTGGGGTTCGGCACCAGCTACCGAGCGTTCTTGACACTGACCCTGTTACAGGAAAAGTTGGACCTCGGCACCAGCTGCCGAGCGCTCTTGACACCGACCCTATTACAGGGAAAAATTGGGGTTCGGCACCCGCTGCCGAGCGCTCCTGACACCGACCCTATTACAGGGAAAAATTGGGGTTTGGCACCCGCTGCCGAGCGCTCCTGACACCGACCCTATTACAGAGAAAAATTGGGGTTCTGTACCAGCTGCCGAGTGCTCTTGACACCGACCCTATTACAGGGGAAAATTGGGATTCGGCACCCGCTGCCGAGCGCTCCTGACACCGACCCTATTATAGGGAAAAAAATAGGGTTCGGCACTAGCTGCCGAGCGCTCTTGACACCGACCCTATTACAGGAAAAAATTGGGGTTCGGCACCCGCTGCCGAGCGCTCCTGACACCGACCCTATTACAGGGAAAAATTGGGGTTCGGCACCCGCTGCCGAGCGCTCCTGACACCGACCCTATTACAGGGAAAAATTGGGGTTCGACACCAGCTGCCGAGCGCTCTTGACACCGACCCTGTTACATGAAAAAAGCTACCTCGGACCCCGCCGAACTCCGTCTCCGCACTCACGACCTAGCTGAGGTGCCCCAGCTCTTCGACAGAGGGTGCCGAACCACCTACGGACTTCAGCCTCCTCGACAGCGAGAGCACGAAGGGGTCGGTGATGTGATACAAGTATGTAGGCCGCACAACGAAGGAAAACGGCCGAGCCATTCGCCAAAAAGTTGCGAAAAAACAATTAAAAATTCGGGAAATTAAGGAAGAACTCCTGGAAAATAATTATAAAGTTGGGGAAACATTCCCTGATCCCTAAACGAATAATTGTTGCCAAGAACAGACTTTTAAGACCCCCGAACGACGAATTGACACTTCGCAAAGTTACGAGAATATTCCTGCGAGAACACCACATGACCATAAGAGCTCAGGAGCGACTCAGAGTTCAACCAACTTGAAAAATTACCATACTACCTCCTTCAAGATTCAAAACCTTCTATTTGGACTCCGATACAACTCCGTTAGCCATTAAAACAGTAAAACTACTCCTCAAAGGCTGATCAAACTCAGTCTTCGGGAGTGGGGGGCTCGTGATATGGCTAAAAATGGGGTTAAATCGGAACCGTCCAAATTGGGCACGAATCTTGAAGTCCAGGGGTAAAACAGTAATTTCACCTACTAATGGGTCTAAAGCGGGTACTGGTTCTCCTCTTCGAAGACCCACTAACCCGCAAACGGATCCACCTTAACTGGGTGCGGATTTCAACCTGCAGCAAACCCGGTTCAGAAGGGATAGAATTAGGGTTTCTGATTAAATCCTAATCAACGGCCCTGATTCATATCTATCCCTTCACTGGGATTAGGGATTACATTCCTTATCTAACCACAGGGGGATTACATTCCTAATCTGATCCCAGCGGCGCCTATAAGTACCCTCCATCCATCTCCATTAAGAGGTAATCAATCTTTTCCCAGTTTTTGCGCTCTCTCATAATCATTCCTGATTACTGATTTGAGCGTCGGAGGGTGCGTCGCCGGGAACAACCACGATGTCTCGCACTTTTTGCAGGTGAACGGCAGGAGTCAGTGTCCAACTCCGGCGGAACAGGTAACAGGTTTGCTATTCAGTTTCCCTAAGAATCCACAAATACTATCTGTTTGCCCCCACACCAGATTTAGCGGCAACATATACATAGAACAAACATAAGACCTTTAATCAACATGAAAATAAATTAAAGCTTACTACTAAAGAATTTGATCTTTCTACACTTAGAAGTAACATAGGACTTTTATTCCATATGAGGGCAACATAAAGCTCTCCACTAAGGAATTGATCTTCAAGATTGGTTCTTTTTAACATACAACAACTAGAAACCACATACAATAATTTTAACCAACAAAAGACGATTCTTTGCTACATGGCTATAAAAGAAGGGTTCTTTTTACATACAACAGTTCAACAACATAAAAATGTTTCTTTTTAATCATACTACAATTTAAACAATATCAAAATGGATTCTTTTGATATACTACAACTAACAACATCAAAAATTGTTTCTTTTTAACATACTACAATTAACAACATCAAATTGGGTTCTTTTGACATACTACAACTAACAACATCAAAAATTGTTTCTTTTTAGCATACTACAATTAACAACATCAAAATTGGGTTCTTTTAACATACTGCAACTAACAACATCAAAAATTGTTTCTTTTAACCTGCAACAATTAATCCACATAAAAGTGGGTTCTTTTACACATACATAATTAGCTTAACCCTAAAATGGGTTTTTTTCACATACACAATTAACTAACCCTAACAATGGGTTCTCTTTTCACATACAAAAATCTTAACTTCACATACAACAATAAGCATCAGTAATCAATAGCAAACATAAAGAGTTGGAAACCCCCACCTTAGTTTACTAATAGGAAGGACTTGCCTAGCTCTTCTCCTTATTTTTGCTTCTCTTCAACAAACTAACCCATGAAACCCATGAAATTTAACCCACAATTTTGATTCTCTCTTTCTTTTCTAAAAATCAAACTAACTAACTACAAAAAGGGAAAATATATGAAAGGAAGAGAGAGAGATGAAAAATGAAGTGAGGAAAAACTTGGGGCTTTGCCCCATTGGAAATGGCCGGCCTTCAAAGGAGAGGGAGAGAGAGAGAGAGCTTGTGGGTGAGGTTGTGCCATGTGTCACCATGTAACGCCCCGAACCCCGGCTCAGCTGCGCACGCGAAAGAATGGGCACAAAACTCTAGCCACATGCACTACAGGCACCATCAAAAGGTGGGTATACCCTATAGGTAAACCTTTATCATATGGAATCCTATATATATACTCACTCATTTCCCAAGCATTTTCCGATATGGGATTATCCCCATGAACCCCACGTCACCTTCCATGCATGCATGCAACACACCTTCTTTCATGCATGCACCTTAATTCATAAGCCCTATAGTTCTTCTCTATAGGTTCCTCCATCAATCCAATTAATTCCTTGAACCATATAACTTCTATAAGCCAACCACCACATTCCCACTTATATTATACTAGTAATTTACACGTGCAATGCACGTCTTAATAAATATGGTTTTAAAAATAAATTCAGACGTAGTCTGGATTTGAATCTAAGACCTCCTTTGTAGTGAATATGCACATGTGTTGCATGCGTTGATAGATTACAAATGAAACTAAGGCATTCTCTCATTATAATATTAGAGATTTACACAAGCAATGCACGTTTTAATTAATATAGTTTTTTAAGTAAAAATTCAGAAGTAGTCTGAGTTTGAATCTAAGACATCATTTATAATAGTTATGCACATACGTTGCACGCGTTGATAGATTGACAAATGACACTATGGCCTTCTCTCATTATAATATTAGATATTAGATATATATGTACATACTATTATATATTTCTATATAATATTATATATATATACCCGCTTAAGTACGAGGTGTTACACACACCCCTCTTTAAGAACTCAGCGTCCTCACTGAGCCCGGGACCTACAAGCTAATACCTACCAGCGTACTGTCCTCAGCCAGGCGTACCTCTAACCCACTCTGACCCACAATCGGTGTCGAAAGTCGGCTCTGATACCATTTGTAACGCATCGAGCCCCGGCTCAGCTGTGCACGCAGCTACACGTGCGTGCATGCTAAAAAAACAGATACAAAACTCTAGCCACACCCATGCACCATCAAAAGGTGGGTATACCTTATAGGTGAACCTTTATCATATGAAATCCTATATATAGTCACTCATTTCCCAAGCATTTTCCGATATGGAATTAGCCCCCATGAACCCCACGTCACCTTCCATGCATGCATACAACACACCTTCTTTCATGCATGCACATTAATTCATAAGCCCTATAGTTCTTCTCTATAGGTTCCTCCATCAATCCAATTAATTCCTTGACCCATAGAACTTTTATATAGGTACCACATTCCCCCTTATATTATATATATATATATATATATATATATATATATATATATATATATATATACTATTATATATTCTATATAATATTATATATATACCTGCTTAAGTACGGGGTGTTACACACCATTCTTGTGGTTCTACAATTCTGAGATCAATTTGCAAATTTAAATTGCAATCAACACCCACATCAACCTTAACCCTCCAATTTGATCATGATTGATCAAAATAATAAATAATTTCTCAATAGTTACATACTACATGATTTCGTACAACGTACGAAATCGATACAATACATATACGTACATAAATCTATATACATAGATATTTTTTATTAATTAAACCCAACAATCCGCACAAATAATATTTTAATTCTGAGAATAAAAATAAAATAATAATAAATAATATTAATATCAGTTCAGGAGATTACAGTACGAAATTGATACTATACGTATACATATGTGATAGTATATAATTTTTATTAGTTAAACCGAGTAATCTCCACACAAAACAATTCAATTCTAAAAATAAAAATAAAATAAAAATAAAAATAATTTTATTATCAGTTCGGAAGACTTCAATATGAAATCCGTAAAATACGAATATACACAAACTAGTATATATATGCAGATAATGTTTATTAATTAATCTGGGTAATGTCCACAAAAATATTTCAATTTTGAAAATAAAAATAAAATAATAATATTATATCAGACCGGAATATTACAGATATTTTCTCAAAAACACATATTACATTATTTTGTACAAATGCACAAAATCGATATGTATGTATATATATATATATATATATATATATATATGGAAAATGCTCCATTGAAAACGGGTTTGTTTTCACGGGTTGGAAAACACCAATCTGAGCATTGGATCACTTTTGATCGTGATCAGCGGCTCAGATCGCCTCCGCCCATCACCCAATATTACTTAAGTGGCGGAGGGTTATTTTGAGAATTTTGTCCCAAATAACTCTTCGCATGATTTTCGCTCTAAAAAAATGAATATAACCTAGGCCGTTGTTCCCAACGACAGCCTAGGTTATAAAAAATTGAATTATAGGCCGTTGTTTGGAACAACGGCCTTATTCTAAATTTTTATAACCTAGGCCGTTGTTCCCAACAACGGCCTAGGCTATAAAATCTATAAAATTTTATAGCCAAGGCCGTTGTTGGGAACAACGGCCTTGGTTATAAAAATTTAGAACAAGGCCGTTGTTCCAAACAACGGCCTATAATTCAAATTTTTATAACCTAGGCCGTTGTTCCCAACAATGGCCTAGATTATATCAATTTTTTTTAGAATATGTTCAGCGAAGAGTTATTTGGGACGAAATTCCCAAAATAACCTTCCGCTGATCAATTAAAATGAGTTATGGGGAGCTCGATCTGAGCCGCTGATCACGATCATGAGCGATCCAACAGCTCAGATTGGTGTTTTCCAACCCGTGAAAACTAGACCTGTTTTCAATGGAGCATTTCCATATATATATATATATATATAAATTACATTAGTTAAGACTAAGTAATTTCCATAAGAAGTATTTTAATTGTAAAAATAATAATAATACAAATATAATATCCGACCGGGATATTACAGACCCGACAAAAGTACAAACTCGACCCAAAAGGACCCTGAATCAAGCCCTCACACTGGCCAAATCCAGCCCTCATCTTGGCCAATACCCGGCCCCAAACAGAGCCCCAAATCTGAGCCTAATTGCTCCAAACCAATCTTAATTCGGGTTGATTCCAAGTCCATTGAGTCCCAAACTTGTACGCTCTCTTGACTAGGTTTAACATCACTTCTAACACCTCTTTAACACAAGGAATATGTTTTAAAAAACAACTATTAAGTCTCTAAACAACAACTAAACAACCCTTAAAAAGACAACACAAACGACAGCCCAAATAGTGTTGTATTGGGCTCTTTTCAAACCCGATTCTAGAGCTATTCATGACCAACTGTACAAAGACTCAACCTAATAGCTAAACAGCAATATAAGCCTCAAAAGTGGTATTTTAAACCTCTCAAACAGACAACAACTTACATCTAAACAATGGATATTTTACACCTTCAAAACAATAAGCAATTAATCACCACGTTTTACGCCTATTATTAGTCCAATTTTCATGCTAATTGATTCCTCAAGATAATAAGTCCTAAACATGATTCTAATATGGCATAAAACCTATTTAAACAGTGAGTTTCTCTTCACAATATCATTGCAACCGATTAACCATTCATACAAACATTTTTAAACTAACTTCGTTTCATTTTTTTCGCAATTGTTTACCTAGCATACTCTTTACATAACATAAATAACCAGACATCATTCCAACAAAAAATCCTATCATTCTATATTTACACCCCCCCCCCCCCCCAAACAAATGTGAAATTTCTTTTTTACCTCCAATAATTCCGATCTATACTTTCACCTGGAATCATGCGAAACATATCAAACTTATAATAACATAAAGTAACTTTAGCTTTTAATTACCTCCGAGGCGGTTCCCTCATGGCTCATTTGCATGTTGTTCCAGATTTTATATGCAGTTTCACAATTTCGTCCACATCACATGAATTCTTCATTATTTAAGCCTGCATATAGTGCGGTCATAGCTTTGCAGTTTGCATTCTTTAATGAAAATTCAACTTTGGCGAAATACTTCTTTCCATCACTAACAGGAATATCTATTTTATTGTTGCAAACATTTCTAACTTCTTCTCCAAGCATCTGCAAAAATTGAGACATACAAACCTTCTAAACATCATAGCATTTGCCATCAAAATAAGGTGAATGTGTAATACTTGACCCATTGAAATTGGATGACTCTCATGAGTACAAGTCATTGGGAGGAGGGATTTCGACCATTGGACCTTTTGCTCTAGGGGTGCTCAGATACTACTATAAATCATGCTTGGGAGGGGGGGAGAATAGAGTGATTGTGTAGAAATTAAAAACTTAAAAATAAATGCTAAAGTAAATAGATAGAGTTAGAGAAATCAAATAGAGCAAAGATGCAAAACATAGTGATATAAGTGGCTCGGCCTTCAGGTCCACTCCACTACCTGTTACCTGTAGCAATTCTACGCCACAAGCATTCCACTATACTCAAACCCGAAATAGTGAGTTCTCGGTATTCAGATCGAGATTCCTATTACAACCACATGACTTTTATTTTTCTATAAGCCCTGTAAACTGTCTCAGTCTGAAGCAACAAGAAAATGAGAAAGTAAGATCGACGTCTTCACTAAGAAAACAATTAAAAAGCTCTTCTCTATTGACCATTGGCAAGTGATAAGTTCTAAAGTATAGGGCTGTTCATCGGTGCGAAACCGAACCGAAATTTTCGGTTTAGTATATTTGAAACCGAAATCCGAACCGAAACTGATAAAATTCGGTTTGAACCGAACCGAATTTTATCGGTTCTGTTTGGTTAATAACCGAACTAACCGAAATTTTCTTGATTGTTTTTTTTGTTGTAATTTTTATAAACATTTTTTTTGAGTGGTGGTTGGCTGGTCTTGGTCATATTTGCACATGCACAACAATAAACAAAGTGAAACACACAGTTATATTTTATTCCTTTCCTTTGGATATAGTAGGAATCTCTAGTTAATAAAAAAAAAAAGGAACAACAGAGAAGAAGCCTCCTTTAATAGCAGAACAATTAATGGCAATGATTCCAGTATCCCTAAATCTACAACACCATTCAAATTTTTCTTTACCAGACAAATAAGAGTGGGGATAGATGGAGAGAAAAGGAGACAAAAAGATGAACTCTAGCTCTTATGTGCATGAGGCAAACCCAAAAAATGAAAAATAATGAGCTACTCCATGATTGCATGATTCCATAGCATACACTCTTAATCCTTTTCAATTAGTGATATGATGGGCTTGTCATATCCAATATTTGTTGCCCTGCTCCATTTGCTAGGATTGAGCTCCTCTCCCAACAGACACCATCCTATTGTAAAGGTAGTGACAATCTGATTATCATTAGAAAAGTATCAGCCCATCAACATCGATCATTTAGAAAATTAGAGCACCCATTTATTTTAGACCTGCATTCGTAATATATAAGTCTATCAGGTGTTAGATAGAATCTTATAATTTATTTTGGTCCAAAAAAAGTTCGGTTTTTTGTTCAGTTCGGTTTATTTAGAAGCCAACCAAAGACCGAACCGAACTCTCTAAAAAAACTCCGGTTTGGATCAAAACCGAACCGAAAACCGAAAAACCGAACCAAATTGGTAAATTTCAGTTCGGTTCGGTTCGGTAATCGGTTTTAACCAAAGTATGAACAGCCCTACTAAAGTATATGTGTCAAAAGAGATGGAGAATACACAGTGGATTCAACTCTATTTAAACAGTTTCGATATGATTCATTTCCACAAATGTAAAAAGAAATACGAAATGTGAATTAGGGCAGGTTGTCATTTCCTCCATACCAAAATTGAGAGGAAATGATAGTCGACTGCAAATTTCAACTAAAATTGCAGTTGAGTGTCAAATGCAGTCGACTGTTATATGTACGGTCGACCGAACCTTTCTCGGATTTAATATTTCAGTGAATTCACTTTATATTATTTCCATAACCTGATCATTTGCGAAAGATACTTTTCCATACTTATTCCTCACAAGAAATCACTAAATAATATGGAATGCATTGGCTTCTTGAGAATCAATTACATCTTTCTTCTTGATGAAACTTTTCTAATATTTGTGATCTTTTATATTTTCATAATTCTTTTGCTTTTGCTTTGATTATGAAGATCTTGAAAATTATTTGAATTTCGTTCTATATTAACGTGTAAAGATTTTAGATAAAAATATTAGATGCATGTGCATGTTTTGCACACACCAAACATAGTATTAACATCTTCCACTGTATCAAGTGATTGCCCTTCCTAGTATGTCAGCTCCTTTCCAAAGGAAGCATTTTCGGACTCTATCAATTCTTAGCATTATCTCAAAGAAGGACATGTAATAAGTAAGCAAACTACAGAGGATTGTTATTGTCCTTGTTGTTGTTGTTGTTGTTGTTGTTGCTGTTGTTGTTGTTTGAGAGACATTGCATCTCTGTGCATGAGGCATTTTATTCATTTTTTATTTTAGAAATAGTCTCTTGGATTAGAAAAAGTTGCATTGTTTTTATATTCAGTAATAATCCCAGTCCCTCGATCCAAAAAAAAATAATCCATCTATACTTGTATGCCATGTGTATTACGTGTCTTAAAATTTGGAGCACATATATTACACCCACAAAAAAAATAGAGCTTTTATTATGAAAGTAATATACATACAGTGTACATACTAATAATATACTGATTAAGTACTGATCAATACTTGGTCAGGCTATAGCAGATGCCAAAATGATGTTGATAATAAGGATCAAATCTAGCCACCAGCTCTTCTATGCTAGCCTTGTCCAGACTGGGATCCTGGAAAAAGGTGCCAGCAAGTCTATGTTGAAAACAGATTTGGAGGAAAATCATTATTATTCTTCTTGTTCTTTATTTTTACGGTATACATCTATATATAAGGATTACATTCTTGGAGGAGAAGTAAGGAGATTGAGAGAAGATTGAGGGGTGAGAGATTTGGGGAATCTGTTCCCTATAGATTAGGAAACAGAATATACATATTAGTACTTACTACATTTCAATAGTTCCCCTCAAGTTGGTACATAGATATTGAACATGCCCAACTTATCAACAAATTTCAAGAAGAGCCGACTCGAAACTGCCTTGGTCAGGATATCTGCAAGCTGATCTTCTGACTTCATTTTAGATATCTCAATGACTTTCTCATCCAATTTCTCCTTGATAAAAAATCTATCCACCTCTACATATTTCGTCCTATCATGTTGTACTGGATTGGCGGCAATATCACATACTGCTTGACTGTCGCAATACACCTTCATAGGTTCATTCGGACTACAGCCTAAGTCCTGCAATAAGAGTTCCAACCATAAAGATTTCGCTATACATAGAGCTACTCCGCGATACTCAGCCTTTACACTAGAGCGTGCAACAACATTCTGCTTCATGCTTCTCCATGTAACTATATTTCCTCCAACAAAGGTGAAGTATCCTAAAGTGGAGCGTCTATCAATTATGGATCCTGCCCAATCAGCATCAGTAGGACCCTTTTTCCTGGAACAGACTTAATATATCTCAGAATTCTCATTACTGTATCCATGTGATGTTCCTGAGGTGCATGCATAAATTGACTTACCACACTTAAAGCATATGATAAATCTGGCCGTGTATGCGCAAGATACATTAGTTGTCCAACCAATCTCTGATATCTTTTCTTATCACAAGGCACATGATCAGGTTCGTTGCAAAGTTTCAGTCCTTCTTCTAATTGTGTACAAATAGGCTGACAAGCAGACATTCCAGTTTTCTTCAATAAATCAAGAGCATGCTTTCTTTGAGACAGAAATATACCATTTCTCGAGCGAGAAACTTCAATACCAAGAAAATATCTCAAAGAGCCAAAATCCTTCATTTCAAACTCTTGTGACAAGTAGTTCTTCAATTCCATTCTCTCCTCAGGATCATTCCCAGTTACTATCATGTCATCCACATATATAATGAGAGCAGTAATCTTACCTTCTTTCCTTTTCAGGAATAAGGTATGATCTGAATTACTCTGACAATATCCGAATGTCCTCATTGATTTTGTAAACCTCCCAAACCAAGCTCTTGGCGACTGTTTGAGACCATATAGCGTCTTCCTCAATCGACACACTTTATTAATGTGTTGGACTGGTCTGTTCGACCCTGGTGGAAGATCCATATAAACCTTCTCTGCCAATTCTCCATGCACAAATGCATTCTTCACATCAAATTGCTCTAACGGCCAGTCAAAATTTGCAGCAAGTGATAGTAGGACTCGAACAGTATTGAATTTTACCACATGTGCGAATGTATCTTCATAATCAATTCCATACATTTGAGTGTATTCTTTGGCAACCAGCCTTGCTTTGTATCGCTCTATTGAACCCTAATACTTATATTTCACCGTATAAATTCATCTGCATCCTACTGGCTTCTTTTCTGCTGGCAGCTCGACTATCTCCCAAGTCTTATTCTTTTTCAAGGACTTCATCTGTAACACCCTAGATTTGATTTATAAGATTGTGTGATTTTACGTGTTGTGCACGTATGATTTTGTTTGTAAAATTTCTCGTATAAAATGTTTTTATATAGTAATTGTTCTCTTTATTTTTCTAAAATTATTCTCTTTAAAAGCCTAATTTAAATCTAGGCTTAATTGTCCTTTTTAAGCCCACTATATTTATTAATTATTTAATTATTTTGAGCCCATGGTTAGTTTGACCCATTAGTGAGCCCATTTACTTTAATTCTATTTTGAAATGGTCTAACTTGTAGTGTAGACTCATTTCATGGACAATTAAATTTGTCACATGAACAAATTTGTAAATGGGGGGCACTAGGTGGCACGTGCATGCAATGGAGGTGTGCATTGCACACCATTTTCCCCTTGGCCGGATTGTGATGGAGAGAGTGGGAAAGATGGGGGTTGGTTACTCTCATCATGGGTAGTTTATATAACTCCCTATTTCATCTAAGCCATTAATCTCTAACCATTAGATCTAATCCTAGCCCTCCATTCACCCTAAGAATTTGTATAAATACCCCCCCCCCCCCCCTCCCCTCATTAGCTCTCATTGCACCTAAAAGAAAAGAATAGAAAGAGAGAAAAAAATCAAGTTGTGAGACAAAAAAATTGAGGAGTTTTTGTGAGTTGAAAAGAGAAGAGTTGTGTGGGTGTTTCAACTAGGAGAGGAGGCCGGCATCTCAAGGACCAAGAAGGGTGTGCTCGGGTTCCAACATTGCAACAAGGAGAGGCACAACTTGGTGGTTGATCTAGGGGGAGAAGGCTTTGTTCATTTGTTGTAGGAGATTCTTTAGGAGTTCTTTGATTTTCTCTCCAAATAAGGTGGGTGTTTTTCATGCTTCTAATCTAGTTACCATGCTAGGAATAAATTGCTACTAAGAGAAAACTAAGTAATTTAGACTTATGGCTGTTTTTGAGATGGAATGATAAAATAGAGAATGATTGATAAATGATTTCTAAATTGAGAATCAAAGTGTTAGAAATTATCATCTTACCATGCTATATGTTTATGAGTTATGCTTTATGGAGATTTTGTGCTTGTGAGATAAATAATTAATTAAATGCATCATGGATAATTGTTTGTTCGAATTAAAGTTATACTAATGTAGAGAAATGAGAATTGGTATCCTAAAAATGTTGTAGGTTGATTAATGAGTAAAAAAACAAAGAAATTAGTTGTCATGTGAAAAGTCTAATTCTTGAATTATGTAAAAATATAGATCGTTCTCAATGTCAAAACTATGGACAAAGAACATGAAATAAGACCAAAAAATACATTTTTATAAGGCAAATAATGGTTTTAAAATTACTAGTTTACTGTGATTTCATATAGATTAAAATATGGAAGTTTTGAGTTCAAAAGAGAAGAAAAAGAAACAAAATCATTTTGAGAAGTGGTGAAATTAGAAATGAACAGAGAATTGAGTTATAAACGACCCAACTCAAATTGTGACAATCTGGCCACTTAGACCATTCGGTCGGTAGGTGTTTCAGTCGCTACAGTGCGGGGGTTGGTTGTCCACGGTCTCGAGTTCGATTCCGAGTAGGAGCTTTGTTTTTTTGTTATTTTTGTGAAAAATCCCGAACGCCAAAGTTAACCCATATCGGTTATAACCCAATTCAAATCGCCTCTGTGGTTTGGCGCAGTGGTCTTGGGCGTTGTCTTTTGGGCCGCTGGTTGTGGGTTCGATCCGGGTGTGGGCTTGGTTTATAAAGTGGCTATTTTTTTTTTTTGAGGAAAATACTAATATTTGGAGTTATTTAAATTTAGAAAAAATATGGAAAATTCCTATAATTATTTAGACTTTATGAAATAAATTTTTCTATAACTTGTGATGAAATGTAATTGAAAACTTGGGACTATTTTTCTAGAAAGGACTTGTTTAATTTTGAGAACGAAAATAAATGAGTTATTTGAAGAAATTCGAAATGAGACTTAGAAATGAGAAATTGTGACTTGTGAAATAAAAGTATGGATTTGTGAAATTAGTATGGGTTTAAAGTAAGATCAAGAGAATTACGTGGGAAAGCACAAATTGTTGAATGTGACTAGCTGGGAAATTTGAATTCATTTGGTTATGCATGATAGTGTACATGAAATTAAAAGTGAATGTTCGATAAGTTATGAGAGATATTACGAATACGAATACATGAATGCTATGAACATGAAATGAGAATTTTGTTAATCATGAAAAAGAACTTATGAGTATGAAAGAACTCAATGTTCTGATTATGAGTTGGAATTGAGAACTAGGGAGTAGCTAAGCCTTATACCGATAATGAAAGAAATGTTGATATAATATTTGAGGGGAAAGACCAGGATTTGTTCAAATGTGTTGATTGATGGTTAAGACCGGTATAGAGGAAAGAGTTAACCCTAGAAATTTATTTTTGTTCATGATTCATTAAATTAAGGACTAGTTATATAGAGAAGACGTGATGAAAGTAAGAGAAAAACACAAGTATGAGGGCCTCGAGTCTACGGTGTGAGAGTGATTCATAGGTTGCCTACTTGATGAGTCAAGTCTTGGCGTGGACACTACTCCGGAATTATCGGGATCGTGGCGACGCTTGTGGGATGTTTGATTGACTATGGGTGGTGCCATGGTTCATGACAGAGGCTGAATTGATCATAGGCTCTGCATGATGTGTCATGTCACGACGTGGGATTCTCCTCCAGGTTGTCTGGACATGGGCTCGTAACTCATAGGACATCTAAGATACTTACCGTAGTTACAGTAGTTGATTAAGTCATGGCGAGGGATCGAACCCTACAAGTTGAAGAACGATTAAGGGCTTGCCCTCGGACCTATGTAGTATGGCACACATAGAATCCGAACAAGTGCGCATTAGTGTCATATAATAATAATAATAATAATTTACATTAAGGACTAGACGCACAGTCACGACACGACATCAATAGGATAGTCCCCTTAGCTTTGTTTGTAAACAAGTTTGTGGTTAGTTAAGCATTGAGAATTGTTATACTGTTTCGACATAGAGAGGATAGCCGTGTATAATATCTCGTTAGTTGAATGAATTGATGCGCCCACAGTCTTTATGCAGGGTAAAGGAATTGACAAAGAGTAAAGTATGCAAGCAGTGTAAAGAATGTTTCAAGTGTTGTACATTTATTTATGTAAATGTTGTAAATTGCTTCCGCTATTTAAAGTGTAAATGTAAATGTAACTCTGATGTAAAGTAAAGTTTTAATTTCCTTGTAAAACTGTACGAAGAGAAGTGTAAAGATCCTGTGGAACTTCGAATTCAGTTGGATTTGGAATTCGGGGTGTTACAACATCTCCTCATCTATAGCTGCTTTCCATCTTGGATCAGTAAGGGCTTCCTGCACACTGTTCGGAATAGATACAGCAGATAATTGATTTACAAATGACTTATTTGATTCCGACAAGCGATGAGTGAAAACATAATTATTCATGGGATATTTGACATTACTAGTGGATTAGATTCATAAGTGGGTTTTGGAATACCTCTATTAGTACGGTGCCGGGAGTTCTCGTCTAGAAGCTTCCGACAACGATGACGATTGGTTTTTGGGTTCTGACGGTTCACACTCATTGAAATTCGGTACTGGTTGCAATTCTTCAAGAGGATCTTCTTCAAGAGGGTCTTCTTCCCTTGGTTGCAGTTCTTCATGAGGGTCTTCCTCCCTTGCTAGGTTTTCATTCAAGTGTTCGCCATTATTTATATCCAGTTGTTCGTTCTGGCTGGTAATTATTTTATCATACCCAAGAGTCTGAACTTCACTAACCCCTTCATCATACCCAAGAGTCTTAACTTCACTTCGTTACTCCCCCTGAAGTTCAGTCGTAGAAGAAGAAAGATAAATCTCATCTTCATGAAACACAACATCCATAGTCACAAACATCATTTGAGTTGGTGGGTGATAGCACCGATATCCTTTCTTATCCTGTGCATATCCCACGAAAACACAGCGGACAGCTTGAGGAGTTAACTTATTGCGTTCATGTTGATGAAGATGAACAAATGCAACACACCCAAACACACGATGTAACACCCTGTAAAATTAAAAATGACAATTTTGCCCCTGTGTGTTACGCATGTGTATTTTGTAACGTGTTTTCACTACGTATCTTAATTTTCGACTCTTTATGCATTTTCCATATTAATTTTCTCTTATTTGTGTCAACTCAAATGCAATTTTTCAATCTCTGTATTTTTACGTGCTTTTTACGTGCTTTTGATGCACGTATCGATTATGTGTTTTCCACCACTACGTGCAATATTTTATATGTGTTTAAATTATTTATTTTATGTATTCAAATTCCTTTTTTATAAAACGAAAATTCATTTACCCTATTTTCGATTAAGATAATTTTGTACGTGTAATGCACGTGTTTCCTATGTATGTAGAAATTACGGCATGGAATATGTATAAATTAATAAATATATTTTCTTATACTGTATTTTATCATGTTTAACATTTTTCCGTTGATATATTCATTTTTCGTATTTCGACGTTTTACGTGCGACGCACGTGTCTCGATGCGCGTATTTGAGTGTATCCATTTTCAAAATAAGTTTTTGAGTGTGTGTGTATTTATTCTATTCGTGCACAATTCATTTTGATTTTTAAAGTAAACTATTTTTACGAACATATATAGTATATATAGTATGTATATATATATCTGTATAATAAATTACAAAAAAAGCTATCAAGTGGCTCACATCACAATCAATCCCCCCAAAATCAAAGGTCCATATCAAACCTTACAAAACATATTTTCCCTCCAAAATTTCAAACCCCAAAACCAAATTTCCCCCCTAAAAACCTCATTATTTTATTACTATCTCTTTCTTCTCTCTTTACTTTTTCATATTTCTCTCTCTCTCTCTCTCTCTCTCTCTCTCTCTCTCTCTCTCTCTCTCTCTCTCTCTTCTTTCATTCTTTATTTATTTACTTAGAAATTTTGATTTTAAAATTTCGGTTTTGTTAAATTTCAGAATTTTTAATAGTAAATATCTCTTCAACAATTAAATTTTATTATTTTCCACACTTAAAGTTCTACGAAGTGAGATTTTATACCCCCATTTATAATTATTTTTCAATATATACTAATGGAAACATAGACTTTTATTATAACTAATTATTGTCATACTATTCAAACTTGAGCTACATAATTATTATTTTACTGTTTACATGGCTTTTCGTGTTTTGTATCGTTCCGAATAAAGTTCTACGAAGTATGATTTTATACCCCCATTTATAATTATTTTTCAATATATACTAATGGAAACATAGACTTTTATTTATAACTAATTATTGTCATACTATTCAAATTTGAGCTACATAATTATTGTTTTACTGTTTACATGGCTTTTCGTGTTTTGTATCGTTCCGAAGACGTGCCGTAGGCACGTGCCCACGGGCAAATCTAGTAAGTATATAAGATATATATATGTATTAAGTTTGGCTGATGATGAAGAATAATGCATGATGGTAAATGTGTTGAATGGGGGGGGGGGGGACGTGGCGGGGGGGGGGGGGGAGCTGGGGCCCACCCGGATAGGTGCTGGTGTGGGAATGGGCCACGGTGAGAGTCAAACAGTGTGGTGTGCTGGTTCATTTTCACCATGGAACAGTTTAGAAGAGGAAGAGGTAGGAGTTTGGGTTTTGAAGAGGTGAGCAAATGAAGAGTTGGGAATTTTTAGGAGTTGAGAAAGTGAGAGATGAGGATTAAATTGAATAATTTATTAGGTGGGTAATTTTGCAATATAGATCCTAATCTAGACCTATAAATAGTACTCATTCTCTTCTCATTCTTTACACCAAAAGCAAATCAAGAAATAAGAGAAAGAAAAAGAAAGAGAGAAAGTGAGTTTTTACATTTGGAGGCTTTTGCTAGGAAGAGAAGAGCTAGGAGTCCTTGGAGCTAGAAGTGGTGTTCTTTTCTTTCATTAGTCAAGCTTCAATTAAGGTGAGTGATTTCATTATTTTCTAAAGTAGAATTTGCATGCTAAAATGAGTAATATAAGAAGAATTTTGATGTGAAAATTATAGATAAATTTTATGCTAGTATAATATGATATATGTAGTTTTGTTGTGATTAAGAAATAGATACTATGCTAATTAAAGAGAATAACTCTTGTATGTTATAAACCATATTAGTATGTTTGCAAAATTTTGTGCCTATGAAATATTTTGACCACAACATGCTTTGATAACTAAGAAATAAGAAAGAAAGAAATCTTAGTTAGTGTTTTGTAATATATCGACATATGTATGTCCTAATTGAAGAGAATATAAACTATTGCATGAAAGAGTATTCTTGTGAAATTCCCCATGTTCAAGTGATACACTAGTATTTTTGTAAAAGTGTAATTTGTGTAAAAGTGAGATCACAACTACACTACAAAAGAAAGTAGCTTTCCCGGCGATTATTCCCCGGCATTTTACTAGTAGCGCCGGGGTAGGGAGCCAGTAGGAATTGGGTGCCAGATGGGATGGTCATACACCGGCGGTCGATTTAAAACGCCGGTGAATGTTAGTATTCACCGGCGTTTTATCTAAACACGCCGGTGAAGTTTATTATTCACCGGCGTTTTTTATTATAAACGCCGGCGAATATACTGGCACATTCACCGGCGTTTCCAATTAAAACGCCGGTGAATAACTGGGAATAAAACCCACGAACCCTAATCGTTCGCTCGCCATTTACCCATTACCCCAAAAAAAAAAGAGGGAAAAAAGGCGCTTCGTTTCCCTCCTTCCCCGCTCTATTTCCCGCGCGTTTGCCTCCGCCGCTTCGTCCTCTTCGACGGCCTTCGACCATTCGAAATCGTCCCTTATTCCCTTCGCCCTTTTCAATTTCGTTCTTCCCTCTCTCGATCTGGAGGTGAATCGGCGGTCGCCCCCTCTCTCTCTCTCTCCTATGCCCCCGCCCTCGTCGCCCCGCTCCCTCCCTCTCTCTTCGGTATGATCTCTTGATTTCCCTTATTTTCCAAAAAAGGCAGCTTTTTTCAGTTTATTCATTTCGATTTCCTTAGCATGAACGGTTTAGTTGAGATGAAGAATTAATAGAAAAATATATGCTCAGATAATGGAAATTTTCATCTTCTTTTACTGTTAATGAAGCTGATTTCATGCATCTGATTGTCTTCATGGCATGTTTGTTTTTTTACCCAAAATGGGTTCACTGTGAACTGAGGATATTGTATAGGTACGTATGCCAAAATTCTCTGGCCGGATATGCACCACACTTGGGTTTTAGATTTAGTTGGGCACAGTGAATTAGTAGAGCAACATATAAGCTCAGTTAATGGGAAATTTTCATTTTCAGATACTATTAAAGTAACCTGATTGCAATCTTTGGCATGGTTTTTTAACACAAAATGGGTTCACTTCCAAACTAAGTATGCTGCATAGCATACCCGTTTTCTTTCACTGTTAATGAAGCTGATTTCATGCATCTGATTGTCTTCTTGGCATGCATGTTTTTTTACCCAAAATGGGTTCACTGTGAACTGAGGATGCTATAGGTACGTATGTCAAAATCCTCCGGCCGGATATGCACAACAATTGGATTTTAGATTTAGTTGGGCTAAAGAAGTAGTAGAGCAACATATAAGCTCAGATAATGGGAGATTTTCATTTTCAGATACCGTTAAAGTAACCTGATTGCAATCTTTGGCATGGTTTTTTAACACAAAATGGGTTCACTTCCAAACTAAGTATGCTGCATGCATAGCATCCCCAGTTTGTATAGGTTCACTTCCAGACTAAGTGAACTGAGGATGCTATAGGTACGTATGCCAAAATCCTTCGGATACGCACAACAATTGGGTTTTAGATTTAGTTGGGTTGAAGAAGTAGTATAGCAACATATAAGCTCTGATAATGGAAAATTTATCATTTTCAAATACTGTTAAAGTAACCTGATTGTCAATCTTTGGCATGGTTTTTATACGAAAATGGGTTAACTTCCAATCTAAGTATGCTGCTAGCATCCCCCTTTTTTTTTTGTTGTTAGTGAAGCTTATTTTCATGCATCTGATTGTCATCTTGGCATGTTTTTTTTACCAAAATCGGTTCACTGTGAACTGAGGATGGTATAGGTACGTATGCCAAAATCCTCCGGCCGGATATGCGGCTACAATTGGGTTTTAGATTTAGTTGGGATGAAGAAGTAGTAGAGCAACATATAAGCTCAGATAATGGGAAATTTTTCATTTTCAGATACTGTTAAAGTAACCTGACTGGAATCCTTGGCATGGTTTTTTAACAAAATGGGTTCACTTCGTAACTAAGTATGCTGCATAGCATCCCCAGTTTCTTTCACTGTTAATTAATTGAAGCTTATCCCATGCATCTGATTGTCATTTTGGCATGTTTTTTTTGACCAAACTGGGTTCACTGTGAACTGAGGATGCTATAGCTCTATGCCAAAATTCTCCGGCTATGTACAACAATTGGTTCAGCCTGCAAAATATATGCTTACATACTAGACATTTTAATTTTTCTTTTACTGTTTCTTTTGTTTAGTATTATTATTATTATTATTATTATTATTATTATTATTATTATTATTATTATTATGAGATAAGTGATTATTAGTAGTCATGAACAGAATAGTTCATGAGTCATCAGATCTTCTTGTTACCGTAGTTACAGCAGGACGCACTCATTATTCGGCCGATTCCTCTTCATCAGCAAAATACCCTTTACCATCATCATCTCCTTGAACGGAAAGCCAAATACAGGGGAGACTATAGTCGATTTTTTTTTATGCTCGAACACAGGGTGTGTGATAAAATACCGTCTAAGGTGGTTGTGATCATTTCCACAAAAGGTCGTTTAGGGTTTGGTGAATAGAGTAGATTGTATTAAGAAGTAGTTTTTTTTTGTACATTTTTTGGAGCCACAATTTCTTTATTTTACAGTTAAAGATTATATCGTTTATTTATTTGCAGCTAGGGATGATTTTCAAATAGGTGAAATTTAATATACAAAATGCCTTTTACTGTTATTACTATTTAATATATCAAATTTTAATTTCAGACTGTGTGCTATTGATATAATGGATAGAAGTTGGATTAGTAAACCACGATTATCCAAGGAGTACCGTGATGGTATTAAAGATTTTATTATCTTTGCCAAACGACATTCCCGTGATCCCAACCTAATCCTTTGTCCATGCCTTCGCTGTACAAATTGTATGCTGAGGACATGTGACGTAGTACATACACACTTGGCTGTCAACGGTTTTCTTCAAGGGTACACAAGGTGGTTTTGTCATGGAGAGGATCATACGGCAGCTCCTGTTCGTCCGGTTGTATTAGAAAATGAGGCTGAGCCCTTAGTGAACGAAGACTTAAGCGTTCCCGATGAGATGCATGCTTTGTTACAAGATGCCATGGGGAATCATAATGTTCCTTTCCACACCAATGACCCAACAACCGAAGTTCACAATGAGTCAATAGAAACAAACCAGATTGGTGGTGGGGTGGACGAGGAAATGTCTGGCCCCACCCATGAAAATAATAAGCAGCAAGAATCCTTCGCTAAGTTACTTGAAGATGCTAGTATCCCGTTGTACCGCGACTGCACCAAATTTTCTAAGTTCTCATTCATTGTCAGACTATTTCAGATTAAATGTTTAAACGGGTGGTCTGCTAAGTCCTTCACTATGCTACTTGAATTGTTGAATGAAGCATTTCCTGAAATCTGTATTCCAAACTCAGCCTATAAAATCAAAAAATTCCTAAGTTCTCTCGATCTAGGATATGAGAAGATAGCAGCATGTCCAAATGACTGTATGCTTTTCACGAGTGGTAAGGAAAGTCTGGAGAATTGCGAAGTGTGTGGTTCTTCGAAATGGAAAGAAAGACCAAATCAAGACGAGGGAGCCAGCGGATCTACTAAGCGAAGTAGGAAAAAGAAGCCTGCCAAAACATTGCGTTACTTTCCTCTGATCCCTAGGTTACAAAGGTTGTTTATGTCCACGAAAACTTCTTCTGATATGAAATGGCATGCTGAAGGCCGCACTAATGATGGGATTCTTAGACATCCTGCTGATTCTCAATCTTGGAAAAGATTTGATGAAAGATATCCTGATTTTGCGGAAGATCCTCGAAATGTGAGACTTGGACTAGCTAGTGATGGTTTCAACCCTTTCAGGCAAATGAGTAGTACATACAGCATATGGCCGGTTGTGTTGATACCATACAATTTGCCGCCTTGGAAATGCATGAAGCAGTCCTCATTTATTTTGTCCATGATAGTTCCTGGACCGAAAGGTCCTGGAAATGATATAGATGTGTACCTACAACCGTTAATAGATGAACTTCAGAAGTTGTGGGTGGGTGTTCCAACCTATGATGCTGTGGCTAAAGAAATATTTTCTCTTCGTGCCGTGTTGTCTTGGACAATCAATGATTTTCCAGCATATGCAAATTTATCTGGATATAGTACTAAAGGACGTTATGCATGTCCATGTTGTGCTGACCAAACTAGTTCAAGGTGGTTGTACAATGGCAGAAAGTTTTGCTATATGGGTCATAGGAGATGGTTGCCTGACACACATATATTTCGGGCAGAGGCAGCGACATTTGATGGCACCGACGAGTGGGAACATGCTCCTGGGTCTTCCTCTGGTTCAGATATTTTGAGGCGAGTAGATGGTCATCAATTCAAATATGGAAAGGAACCAGAAGTCAGGACAAAGGGCAAGAAAAGGGCAAGGCCGGAGCAAGATGAGGAGACCGATCTATATGGCGAGGATGAGGATCAAAACTTGACGAGTTTAGGTGCATGGAAGAAGAAGAGTATTTTCTTCAAGTTGCCGTATTGGGAATTTAACTTACTGAGACATAATTTAGATGTGATGCATATCGGCAAAAATATAGGTGAGAATTGTATAGGAACAGTTATGGGAGATGATCGGAAGACAAAGGACAATCTGAAGAGCCGACTTGATTTGAAGTCAATGGGCATCTGACATGAGTTGCACCCAGAAGAATTGCCGAACGGGAAAGTGCTCCTACCTCCTGCAATCTATTCAATGTCAAAATCGGAGTTGGAGTTGTTTTGCAAAGTACTACTTGAACTGAAAGTCCCCGATAGCTATTCTTCTAACATGGCAAAATGTGTCAACTTTAAAGAGAAGAGGCTTCAGGGGCTAAAGTCACACGACTACCACATCCTAATGCAGGATCTCCTTCCTGTGGCCCTAAGGTCTTCAATGTGTGAGCAAGTCACTACTGTCCTGAAAGATCTTTGTAGCATATATAAAGGTATTTGCTCAAGAATGCTTCGTGTTGAAGATCTGGACCAATTGGAGCAGCAGGCGGCATTGACACTTAGTAAAATGGAGATGATATTTCCTCCATCGTTTTTCACTATTATGATTCACTTGATAATCCACCTTGCTGGTGAAGCCAGAATTGGTGGTCCTGTTCACTATCGGTGGATGTACCCCATTGAGAGGTAAAATAATTCGTTCATCTTACGAAATTGAATTTTCAAAAGCTCATTTCTTTTAATCCCCTAATCCGCTCTAGTTTATTAATTGTACATGTTCAGGTACCTATACCGGCTAAAGGGTTATGTGAAAAATAGAGCATATCCTGAAGGGTCAATAGCCCAGGGATATCTATCAGAGGAGTGCTCACATTTTTTTCCAGGTATTTGCCTGGTGTGGAGACATCTTCCAGTAGACCACGTAGAAATCCAGACATTTCCAACCTTGATGGTGCACAATATCTTTTTGATACCGCTGGCACCACTGTTGGTAAAGTTGATGCATTTGAGCTCGATAGCTTAGCGTGGGAACAGGCACATCGATATGTGCTAGACCATCATGCATCAGTGGAACCATTTCGAAAGTAAGTTGCTTTTAAATGTAAATCGAATACAGTGAAAACCGCGGAGTTCGATATTTTTGATACTTTTGTTATTCCTAATTTCAATTGCTTGTTTTTTAGCGAATTTGTCAGGGACATCAAACGAAGGGCTAGACCAAGAAGACTACCACCATGTGAACAAAACAAGCCGATGAATGAAAAATTTCATAAGTGGTTTGAATCTCATGTAGGTGAATTACAGTTATGCAAGTTAATCTTTATTATATCTATATTTTCTATGGTGTTGATACGATTTGCGCAAAATTAATAGGTACATTCTTTGGGTCCTGAAGGTGCGTCATCTGAAATACAAGTACTTGCCAAAGGTTCCTATCAGATGGCCAAAAGATACGGAGGATACATATTCAATGGTTTTAGATTTCGTACTAAGGATCGTGAATCTAATTTGAAGTCTCAAAATAGTGGAATGGTAGTGACGTCTAAGACTAGAAGTTATGCTTCCAAATCGGACACGAGGCCTGTAGATGGGGATCTCGACTACTATGGAGTGCTCACGGATATCATTGAGTTGAATTATTTTGGCCATTTCCGTGTTGTCTTATTTCGTGGGGATTGGGCTGAGTTTGATAGGAATTTTGCTAACAACAAGGACAAGCTTGGCTTCACAGTTGTGAACTTCTCAAAATTGATTCACATCGGTACACACATTAGCCATGAGCCATTTGTGTTTCCATCCCAAGTGCAACAAGTGTTCTACATTGCAGATCCAACCCTGCCAAAATCGTATGTGGCTATCCCTATGCAACCAAGAGATGTATTCCAACTGGGCGATACTTCAGACGATGAAGACGGTGAAGACATGAACAGTTACATTGCTTCTGAGTTTCCTGTGTTTGATGTAAACACAACCGATCTTGGAATTTGTGGGACTTGGCTCCGCAAGGATGGAGAAGAGGGCGATGTACTGGAAGATGTCGTATTGTAGTTTACATGATTTTTTATGCAAGTTTATTATATGTCTGTAATTTTATGTCTTAAATCTTGTTGTAATATTATGTCTGTAATTTCGAATATGTTCATTATGAATTTAATACACTGGTTTAATTGCCTTTCTATTTTCTACTGCTTGGTATTATTTACATTAAACTATGCTTAGTGTCATTTGAACCAAACTATCATTTGAACCAAGTTATCGGATCCTTGACAGGTACAACATGCCGAGGCGTGGAAAGAGGGTAAATATAAATGATGGCAACGAGAGCCATGGGGATGAGCAGCCACTAAATAATAGTGGCAGGCAAACATATGAGAGTGAGGGTAGCACGCCGCCCACTGTCAAAAAACATCGGTAAGTCTTGAAATTGGTATTTTTAAGGAGATTATGTTACTTGAATGCATGAAAGACACGTACTAGTGTTTGTGAGTCTGCATTGTGGCTGTCGTCTATGTTGCATTTCGTCTATGTTTCTTAAGTGGGTTGTGATTAGAGAGAAAGGGCTGGAGTGGAGATCTGGAAACCCAAAATAGAGACATCTCGTTTATTATAATCTACACTTATTGTTGGACCAATCCCCTTTTGCTGTTGTTGCTGATGTCTCTTTGTGTGTGTGTTGAAGAGAATGAAGGGATGAGAGAGAGACGAGGAAAATGACGCTATGTTAGCCTGGTGTATCCTCATTCTCTACGATCCCTCTTTCTGGCTCCATATATGGCTTCTATATTAAATTGGTTTCCTTCCACGATGACAGTCCGTAATACTACACTTGATATGAGCCCATGTTCATAGCTGCATCCTATTGCATACTCACAAACAACTAATACTTGTCGGCCTTGCATCGTATGCCCAACCCCATTTTGGCACATAACCTGGTATAGATGACATTGTACTGATTTGGAGGAGGTGAAAATGGGACCATAAAATAGCTTAAGAAGACCATCAGGTTTGTGAAATAAGCTTCACTAACAGTGAAAGAAACTGGGGATGCTATGCAGCATACTTAGTTTGGAAGTAGTCCCATTTTGTGTTAAAAAAACCATGCCAAAGATTGCAATCAGATGCATGAAATCAGCTTCTTTAACAGTATCTGAAAATGAAAACTTTTCATAATCTGAGCATATATGTTTCTTTAACAGTGACTGTGAACAATTGTTCTTAATTGGGCTGTGATTAGAAAGAGACGAGTTGGAGTGGAGATCTGGAAACCCATATAGAGACATCTTGTTCATAATAATTTATTATGGTTGTTGTTCTTGTCGCTCTTGCTGTTGTTGCTGATGTCTCTATGTGTTCGTGTGCTGAAGGGAAAGAAGGGGTGAGAGAGAGATGAGGAAAATGCCGCTATGTTAGCCTGGTGTATCCTCATTCTCTACCATTCCTCTTTCTGGCTTCTATATTTGGTTTCCTTCCACGATGACAATTCCAGTTAAAACTACACTTGCTATGAGCCCTATTCGTATTTTTATTCCATCAAGAATTGATCTATGACTACAATCTCCATTCAAAACCCAATTGTTCACTCAAACATGCTCCTTGTATCTGAACTCAAACATCACATTAATAAACATCTTTTCTGATAATGGCTACAATTGTGGAAGCTCTCTCTAAGTCTCAATTCTTCAAGGTTTTGTTGCCTACTTCTTTACAGAAGTTGGTACTCTATTCTTCTTTAAAGAGAGGAGAATGGAGTACCAACTTCTGTAAAGAAGTAGGCAACAAAACCTTGAAGAATTGAGGCTTAGAGAGAGCTTCCACAAGTGTAGCCATTATTAGAAAAGATGTTTATTAATGTCATGTTTGAGTTCAGAAACAAGGGGCATGTTTGAGTGAACAATTTTCCAAACAAGCTTCACTAACAGTGAAGGAAACTGGGGATGCTATGCAGCCTACTTAGTTTCTTTAACAGTGACTGAAAATTTCCATAATCTGAGCATATAAATTGGGCTGTGATTAGAAAGAGACGAGTTGGAGTGGAGAAGGGAAAGAAGGGGTGAGAGAGAGATGAGGAAAATGCCGCTACGTTAGCCTGGTGTATCCTCATTCTCTACCATTCCTCTTTCTGGCTTCTATATTTGGTTTCCTTCCACGATGACAATTCCAGTTAAAACTACACTTGCTATGAGCCCTATTCGTATTTTTCTTCCATGAACTGAGGATGGTGCATAGGCTGGTGCCTGGTGTATCCTCATTCTCTAGCATCCCCAGTTTCTTTCACTGTGAGTGAAGCTTATTTCACAAACCAGATGGTCTTCTTAAGCTATTTTATGGTCCCATTTTCACAAACTGTTAGTGAAGCTGATTTCAAGCACCTGATTGTCTTCTTGGCATGTATGTTTTTATACCGAAAATGGGTTCACTGTGAACTGAGGATATTGTATAGGTACGTATGCCAAAATTCTCCGGCCGGATATGCACCACACTTGGGTTTTGCGATATAGTTGGGCTAAAAAAGTAGTAGAGCAACATATAAGCTTAGATAATGGAGAAATTTTCATTTTCGGGCACTGTCAATGTAACCTGATTGCAATCTTTGGCATGGTTTTTTTAACACAAAATGGGTTCACTTCCAAAATGAGTATGCTGCATAGCATCCCCAGTTTCTTTCACTGTTAGTGAAGATTATTTCACAAACCTGATGGTCTTCTTAAGCTATTGTATGGTCCCATTTTCACTAACTGTTAGTGAAGCTGATTTCAAGCACCTGATTGTCTTCTTGGCATGTATGTTTTTAAACCAAAAATGGGTTCACTGTGGTCATCAGATGATGGAGAAATTTTCATTTTCAAATACTGTCAATGTAACCGGTTTTTTTAACACAAAATGGGTCCACTTGCAAAATGAGTATGCTGCATAGCATCCCCAGTTTCTATCACTGTTAGTGAAGCTTACTTCACAAACCTGATGGTCTTCTTAAGCTATTTTATGGTCCCATTTTCACTAACTGTTAGTGAAGCACATTTCAAGCACCTGATTGTCTTCTTGGCATGTATGTTTTTATACCGAAAATGGGTTCACTGTGAACTGAGGATATTGTATAGGTACGTATGCCAAAATTCTCCGGCCGGATATGCACCACACTTGGGTTTTGCGATATAGTTGGGCTAAAAAAGTAGTAGAGCAACATATAAGCTTAGATAATGGAGAAATTTTCATTTTCGGGCACTGTCAATGTAACCTGATTGCAATCTTTGGCATGGTTTTTTTAACACAAAATGGGTTCACTTCCAAAATGAGTATGCTGCATAGCATCCCCAGTTTCTTTCACTGTTAGTGAAGATTATTTCACAAACCTGATGGTCTTCTTAAGCTATTGTATGGTCCCATTTTCACTAACTGTTAGTGAAGCTGATTTCAAGCACCTGATTGTCTTCTTGGCATGTATGTTTTTAAACCAAAAATGGGTTCACTGTGGTCATCAGATGATGGAGAAATTTTCATTTTCAAATACTGTCAATGTAACCGGTTTTTTTAACACAAAATGGGTCCACTTCCAAAATGAGTATGCTGCTTAGCATCCCCAGTTTCTATCACTGTTAGTGAAGCTTACTTCACAAACCTGATGGTCTTCTTAAGCTATTTTATGGTCCCATTTTCACTAACTGTTAGTGAAGCACATTTCAAGCACCTGATTGTCTTCTTGGCATGTATGTTTTTATACCGAAAATGGGTTCACTGTGAACTGAGGATATTGTATAGGTACGTATGCCAAAATTCTCCGGCCGGATATGCACCACACTTGGTTTTTGCGATATAGTTGGGCTAAAAAAGTAGTAGAGCAACATATAAGCTTAGATAATGAAGAAATTTTCATTTTCGGGCACTGTCAATGTAACCTGATTGCAATCTTTGGCATGGTTTTTTTAACACAAAATGAGTTCACTTCCAAAATGAGTATGCTGCATAGCATCCCCAGTTTCTTTCACTGTTAGTGAAGATTATTTCACAAACCTGATGGTCTTCTTAAGCTATTGTATGGTCCCATTTTCACTAACTGTTAGTGAAGCTGATTTCAAGCACCTGATTGTCTTCTTGGCATGTATGTTTTTAAACCAAAAATGGGTTCACTGTGGTCATCAGATGATGGAGAAATTTTCATTTTCAAATACTGTCAATGTAACCGGTTTTTTTAACACAAAATGGGTCCACTTCCAAAATGAGTATGCTGCATAGCATCCCCAGTTTCTATCACTGTTAGTGAAGCTTACTTCACAAACCTGATGGTCTTCTTAAGCTATTTTATGGTCCCATTTTCACTAACTGTTAGTGAAGCACATTTCAAGCACCTGATTGTCTTCTTGGCATGTATGTTTTTATACCGAAAATGGGTTCACTGTGAACTGAGGATATTGTATAGGTACGTATGCCAAAATTCTCCGGCCGGATATGCACCACACTTGGGTTTTGCGATATAGTTGGGCTAAAAAAGTAGTAGAGCAACATATAAGCTTAGATAATGGAGAAATTTTCATTTTCGGGCACTGTCAATGTAACCTGATTGCAATCTTTGGCATGGTTTTTTTAACACAAAATGGGTTCACTTCCAAAATGAGTATGCTGCATAGCATCCCCAATTTCTATCACTGTTAGTGAAGCTTACTTCACAAACCTGATGGTCTTCTTAAGCTATTCTATGGTCCCATTTTCACTAACTGTTAGTGAAGCTGATTTCAGGCACCTGATTGTCTTCTTGGCATGTATGTTTTTATACCAAAAAATGGGTTCACTGTGAACTGAGGATATTGTATAGGTACGCATGCCAAAATTCTCCGGCCGGATATGCACCACACTTGGGTTTTGCGATATAGTTGGTGCTGAAAAAGTAGTAGAGCAACATATAAGCTCAGATAATGGAGAAATTTTCATTTTCGGATACTGTCAATGTAACCTGATTGTTTAACACAAAATGGGTTCACTTCCAAACTAAGTATGCTGCATAGCATCCTCAGTTCTTCTTTTGTTGATAGTGAAGCTTATTTTCATGCATCTGATTGTGATCTTGGCATGTTTTTTTGAGCAAAACGGGTTTACTGTGAACTGAGGATGCTATAGGTACGTATGCCAAAATCCTCCGGATATGCACAACAATTGGGTTTTAGATTTAGTTGGGCACAGTGAATTAGTAGAGCAACATATAAGCTCAGTTAATGGAAATTTTCATTTTCAGATACAGTTAATGAAGCTGAAAATGAAATCTTTGGCATGATTTTTGAACAAAAATGGGTTCACTTCCAAACTAAGTATGCTGCTAGCATCCTCATTTTCTTTCACTGTTAATGAAGCGTATTTCATTAAGATCCAGGATGGCAAATTTTGACTGGGCTATGATTGGATTGTTTAGTGGATGTGGTCTATGTTCTTAATTGGGCTGTGATTAGAAAGAGTGGGCTCGAGTGGAGAACTGGAAACCCATATAGAGACATCTTGTTCATAATAATTTATTATTATTGTTGTTCTTGTCGCTCTTAAGGTGGTTGCTGATGTCTCTTTCTGTTCGTGTGCTGAAGGGAAATAAGGGATGAGAGAGAGATGAGGAAAATGCCGCTATGGTAGCCTGGTGTATCCAAAGTCTCTACCTTTCTTCTTTCTGTTTCCATTTCTGGCTTCTATATATATTTGGTTTCCTTCCACGATGACAGTTTCCTAAAAATACACTTGATATGAGCCCTATCTTATTTTTCTTATTTTTCTTATATTTGGTTTCCGTCCACGATGACAGTTTCATGGATTGTCTGAACAATCCATGAAGGACATGCTTAGATACTGAATTTTCATTTGTTTTATTGTTTTAGATAGTTGATATTCCCAATCAGAGGAGAATATAAAGGTTTCAAGTTAGATACTGAATTTTCATTTGTTTTGTTATTTTAGATATATTTAAAAACAAAATTAAGTACGGAATTTTTAGCATTGCAATGTAATTATTTTACCTCTGTATATAGCATTAACAATTCCATTTGCAGTTGGCACTTTCATCTTATAATTCGAGACACAGGTAGTTCTTTTTGCAAGTTCAAAAAATATGTATATTCTGTATTGTGATCTACTGTTCAATTAAACTATTATTTTTTATTCACAGAGCGGTCGTCAAGATGAAGGAAATGCAGATGATCAGAGCTGAAGCTACTCGAGGGGTATGAATCTGCGGTCCTCCTTGCTGTTCTTATGTCCTCCTTGCTGTATGGTTGTTGTTCTTATGTCCTCCTCCTTGCCGTTGTTATGTCAGACTGGTTTTTTTTATGAGAGTTATGTCATACTTTGAATTTGGGATATTTTGGATATTTGTCAGACTGGTTTGTTTGGATATTTTGGATGTTAGTCTCTATATTAATTTGTTAATTATGACATTGTTAATTAATCAATGAATTTGGACGTTGATATGACACGTGTGAAACTTGATTATCTTTAATTATTCTTGTGTTTGGCTGTGGTTTGCGCAGTAGTATGCAATGAAATTGATTGAATCAGTTGTGAGAATTAGTTTACAGGTTATGTAAATGAAACTGTGAATTGAAATCGAACGGAAAAGCGGAGTATCGAAAATAAACGGGCATAGCCAGAACGGCATTTTAAAAAACGGCGGTGTATATAATTTAATTGTTGGAGTGTATGATACACCGGCGTTTCAACGCACGCCGGTGAAAGTTTTCAGCTGTAACGGCACAGGTATACACCGGCATTTGATAAACGCCGGCGTATATAACTACACCGGCGTTTTTAGTCGCGCCGGTGTTCGTAAACAGGGAAAAACAGGCGCTTACAAACGGACATACACCGGCGTTTCCTGACCGCCGGTATACTTTCGATATACACCGGCGTTTTTATTTACGCCGGTGAATGGTTAAATACCGGCGGTTTACGACCGCCGGTGTATGTATATAGGCACACAAACACGGCACCCAGAAACGGACATACACCGGCGTTTTTTGACCGCCGGTATACTTTCGATATACACCGGCGTTTTTATTTACGCCGGTGAATGGATAAATACCGGCGGTTTACGACCGCCGGTGTATGTATATAGGCACACAAACACGGCACCCAGAAACGGACATACACCGGCGTTTTATGACCGCCGGTGTAGTCCTAGTATTTACCGGCGTCCACCAAAAACGCCGGTGTAGGACCCTTCGTTTCAGCGACGCCCGCTTCGGCGGCAGTTGGACCGGCGTTATTGTAAACGCCGGTGAAAGTTTCCCCGGCGTAAAAAAATGCCGGTATAGACGGAAAAAACCGCCGGGAAAGCTACTTTCTTTTGTAGTGCTATTTGTCATGAACACTAGTTTTATTTTTGTAAAAATTATGTTTTAAAGAAAAGCTCGAGTCTATGTGAAAAATGAGAAAGAGAATTATTTAATGAGTGGAAATAATATTTTAAATGAATTTGAAAATTTATTGATTTCTATTTTAAAATTTTAATATCAAGAAAAAGTTTATTTCAAAATTTTTAGAAAAATTTTGATCTTTCGAATAAACAAGTTTCATGGAAAAAGAAACACTTTCTGAATAATTGAACAAAAGTACATTAGTACATTTTTCTAAACAAAAAATACACTTGGACTTACTGGTTAGCCACTGCAATATAGAGCATTGTTGAAAGAGATCCTAGGTTCAAAACTTGATAGTCATTCATTTTTGTTTCTTGTTTAAATTTACCGAAACTAAAACTAATTTAATAGTATTTCGGCATACAAATATGACACAAGTCCACAAGGGACTTAGTGGCTAGTGGGTCGGGTCTAAAGCACTGCTGGGTGTGGTCGGCAGTACTGGGTTTCGAACCCAGGCCCCTCCCTCTTTTATTTTTTTGGTTGTTTACTTTTTCATTCAATGAGTTGGAGTTATTTTAAAAAGGGAATTTAAATAAAAATTGATTATGGATATGAAATGGAATGAATAAAATTAAGGGATAGTCTTTCTCGAATATTTTGAAGTATAAAAAGAAATGAAAAAATTTGAGAACAGAACTCTAATATTTTGTGAAGTGATCCTTTAAAGAAAATTACACTTGTATCGTATTTAAATATTTTATAGTGAATTGAAATGTTTTTTTGATGAATCGGATAGAGCCAAAAGGCTCCAGCCATCAAAAATATATTAATCAATAAAACAATAATAATACAATACAAGCGTCAAGGGTTTTACGAGAGGTAAAACAGAAATATACGAAAAAAGAAATACAATAACAATAAACAACACTGAGGGCCAAAACACGGCAAAGGACCACCATCCCAAAACCAGAGAACGTTGCAGAAGGCCCCGAGACCCGAGCTAACGATCCACGAGGACTGGAATAAGACTCCCTCCTCGACGACATCCAAATCCACTAGCAGTCTTGAAGGACTCTAGTGGCAACAAGGCGGAAAGACACAGCAAACACCGGGGATGTCAACGAGCAGGCGATACTCGACAATGCCCTGACTGAAAAGTAGACACTGAGCCGGCTTTCCTTGCGAGAAGGCGAGTGCTCACTCGAATCTTCGAAAGATCGGTAACTTTCTTTTTGTAACCGCGCTTGACTGGGGGATGGGCCGTACTTGCCGAAGGGGGCAACAATGCCTCAGGATCAGGAGAAGAGACATCTACAGAAATGGAACACAGGGGGGAGCGGAGACTGCTGGGAACAACCGAAGAGATAGAAGGGATGGAATTGGTGGTGCCGGCCCAAAGTGGAGGAGAAGTGACATCAAGGTTAATAGAAAACTTGGGGGGAAGGGAGAGCAAGAAGAGTTTGAAATCCCTCAGGACCTGATAGAGCCATGCTTGAGTCCCTAATAGTTGAAACCAAGAGAATAGGCAACCTGGATAATGAAACGCGATCGCAGAACATAAGGGTTAATAGAAAACTTGGGGGGAAGGGAGAGCAAGTGAATTGAAATGTTGTGATAGGTTACATTTGTTATAACAATTCATGTGGTGAAATTTGTGTACTTGAAAGTAATGTTGATTAAAAAGAATATGAATAAACAACTAGATCATGAATGATGACAAGACCATGTATTTTTTGTGAATAGTTGAAAGATGAAAATATCTAGGTTTAAGACATGTTTACTAAAGGGTATGTGTACTCATGATTCTTGTACATGAAAAATTATAATTTAAGAGTTAGTAAGACCTCGGTTACCGACAGTATTGAAAGAAAAGATTTGAGATATAATTTTGAGATTTGCCATGGAGCGATCTCGTATTTTTGTGAATAAGTCCGGTAGGAGGTAAAACTAATTCTAGGGGTGATAACTCATTCATGTCTTGAACTTAATAAGTAGAAACATAAGTGAAGATGTAGTGAACCTGGGCAAACATAAGTAGGTTGCTCCTATATAGTCGGCGGTGGATCTCCGTGGCTATAGACCCAGTCGGCGGTGGATCTCCGTGACTGTGGTTGCCCCGTAGAAGATGGGCCTTATCCGGGACTTAGTGTAGTCAGGCGGAGGATTTGCCAAACTCCTATATATATACATACAAGTACCGGGCTAGAAGAGCACTTGCGGGATGATTCGCACGATGAGGGACCTGTTATAACAGTTGGAGGTGGATCTCCGTGGCTGGGGTCCATATTCGTGGAATGAATAAAATTAAGGGATAGTCTTTCTCGAATATTTTGAAGTATAAAAAGAAATGAAAAATTTTGAGAACAGAACTCTAATATTTTGTGAAGTGATCCTTTAAAGAAAATTACACTTGTATCGTATTTAAATATTTTATAGTGAATTGAAACGTTGTGATAGGTTACATTTGTTATAACAATTCATGTGGTGAAATTTGTGTACTTGAAAGTAATGTTGATTAAAAAGAATATGAATAAACAACTAGATCATGAATGATGACAAGACCATGTATTTTTTGTGAATGAGTTGAAAGATGAAAATATCTAGGTTTAAGACATGTTTACTAAAGGGTATGTGTACTCATGATTCTTGTACATGAAAAATTATAATTTAAGAGTTAGTAAGACCTCGGTTACCGACAGTATTGAAAGAAAAGATTTGAGATATAATTTTGAGATTTGCCATGGAGCGATCTCGTATTTTTGTGAATAAGTCCGGTAGGAGGTAAAACTAATTCTAGGGGTGATAACTCATTCATGTCTTGAACTTAATAAGTAGAAACATAAGTGAAGATGTAGTGAACCTGGACAAACATAAGTAGGTTGCTCCTATATAGTCGGCGGTGGATCTCCGTGGCTATAGACCCAGTCGGCGGTGGATCTCCGTGACTGTGGTTGCCCCGTAGAAGATGGGCCTTATCCAGGACTTAGTGTAGTCAGGCGGAGGATTTGCCAAACTCCTATATATATACATACAAGTACCGGGCTAGAAGAGCACTTGCGGAATGATTCGCACGATGAGGGACCTGTTATAACAGTCGGAGGTGGATCTCCGTGGCTGGGGTCCATATTCGTGGAATGATCTAAACCTTGCTTCATTACTAGGTAGTTGTCATGGCGAGGGATCGAGCCCTTTATTGTGGAGTACGTAGGCGCTTGCCCTTGGACCTATGTAGTATGGGATGCATAGAATCCGAACAAGTGTGCATTAGTGTCATCCTAGTATACAAATGTGTGCATTAGACATTAAGGCATGACATACACTTACATGTTTAGTATAGTCACAATTTAACACTTTATTATTCATTCAACTATTGTGTTTTGTTAAAGTAATGAGATCGTTATATGTACAACATAGAGATGATAGCCGAGTATAACATTTTTTCGTCAGTTGTAAGTGACTGACGTGCCCACAGCTTAATATGCAGGTAATAGACTATTCATGATGGAATAAAGATATTATGATGCAATCGATGACTTATTGATAAAGTTGTACGTTTCAAAGTTGTAATCTTTTATTCTTCCGCTGTGCAAACAAAGTGTAATATAACTCTGATGTACTATTGAAAATGTTTTAAATTCCTTGTAAAATTGTATGAAGTGATGTAAAGATCCTGTGAAATCTCGAATTCGGTCTTATTTGGAATTCGGGGCGTTACACACGAGGTGTCAAGTTGACGACTTTTGGTGCATTCACAACTTTAGTTAATGCTTGAAATGGTGTAAGAAAGTTTAGGATACTAGAGGGAACTCGGTTGATTAGGTATACAGCAGAAGCAAGGACTTCTCCCCAATAGATGAGTGGCATATTTCCATGGATGAGAGAAGCACGGACCACCTCGAGCAAGTGTCTATTTTTTCTTTCTGTAACCCCATTCTGTTGAGGTGTATATGAGCATGTAGTCTGGAGAACAATGCCGTGTTCCACCAAATATTATTGCAGATTCGAACTCAGGTACTCTCCACCATTATCACTCCTAAGAACTTGAATCTGTGATTTACACTGAATCATAACATGCTTGTGAAATTTTTGAAACAAGCCACTAACTTCACTTTTCGACTTCATCAAACAAATCCAGGTCATACGAGTACAGTCATCAATAAATGTCACAAACCATTTGGCTCTTCCAAATGTAGTGGTTTTGTATGGACCTCAAACATCAGAATGAATAATCATAAATGAAAGGGAGCTTCTACTTGGACTTGGAGGAAAAGAGACACGGTGACCTTTTGCAAGTTCACACACATCATACTGAAAGGCAGAAATATCCAACTTCAAAAATAAACTTGTAAATAATTTCTTCAAATAACCAAAAGAAGCATGCCCTAGACGTCGATGTCATAGCCAAATATTTGATTTCTCTTCTCATCTTCGGATCCTTCCATACTTAGAGCTTGTGTCAACTTGCTTGAATATTCAGATTCTTAATCCAGATAATAAAGTTTTCCGTGTCTAACCCCATAACCAATCGTCCTTGTGAGTCCGAATATCCTTAAACACACAATGTGAATGCCAAAATACTACAATATAATGTAAGGCAATAGTTATTTGAGCAACAGATAATAGATTAAAATTCAAGGATGGCACAACTAGGGCAGTATCTAAGGGTAGGTTGTTTGTGAGATGTATGGTACCCTCGCCAGTAATAGTGCCAGGATCACCCTTGGCAGTGGACACAGTTGATTTGGTGGATGGTTGAAAATTTTGAACTTGTCTGCAATCAAAAGTCATATGGCCGGTAGCACCCGAATCAATTATCCATGCATTATTCATAACAGAGGCAGAAATATTAAATACCTTACCATCATTACCTGAAGTTGTAACTAATGTAGAGACGAGTTCAATACTCTTCTCAGCTCCATCAGTTTGTCCCATGGTAGCGGCACAAGAAAACAACGGATCTGATCTTCAGCAACCAATAGCAAACGACACAACTTGGCCAAAAACAACAACTAGCAACACAATAAACAGCACCCTCCGATAGAATAGCTCCTTTTTAGATCCGATCTGAATCAAATCCAAGAGCCCGAACACCAAACAACAACAACAACAACAACTCAACAGAGCAATTCTTCAATCAAAAAATCAAATCTGAATAGATCTGAATCATCAAACAGTGGTGACCACAACCATGACGATAAGCGGTGGAGAAAGGGGATCGGGGTCGACGACAGGGGATCGGGGTCAATGGCAGGAGATCGAGGCCACGACGGTGAGCGGTGGAGAAAGGGGATCGGGGTCGATAGCAGGTGAGGGTGGCATGATCAAGGTTTTGGTGGTGGCGATGGGAGACGATAGGAAATGATGGGTTTGCAAATCGATGGTAGGAGACTCTGGCGATGGGTTTGCAGATCGATGGTCGGAATCTACTTTCGGAGGCGCGGCGACAGCGACTTTATGCGGCGACGAGGGCTTTCGACGGCGACGACAATGCTGGCGTTCGATGGCAGCGGCTTCAACAGCAATGGGCGACGAGTTCTGTTGATGATGTCGATGAGATGAAGTCGGGGTTTCGGGTTAGGATCTGGATCCGAAGTCGGGGCAGAGGTAGGTGATCGGTGAGGCTGAACAGGGCCTCTTCTTCTTCCTCTTCTTCATCTTCTTCAGGTAGCCAAGAATATTTTAGGCTCTGATACCATATTGAAGATTTGGGAAAAAATCATTATTATTTCTTCTTGTTCTTTATTCTTTTCAGTATACATCTATATATAAGGATTATATTTTTGGAGGAGAAAAACTGAGATTGAGAGAAGATTGAAGGGTGAGAGATTTGGAAAATATGTTTTCTATAAATTAGGAAACAGAATATACATATTAGTACTTATTACATTTTTAACGGTCTGGCCATTTCCCTAAATCTGCCGCATACCACCCCATAAGTACTCCTCAGCTTCTCGATCTCCTGAATACTACTCACTAGGAAATTCAGAAATTGAAGGAGGTGTCTTGTAGCAAGTATTTCAAGCATTTGGGCAACCTAGTAGGGCCAACACGGAGCAGGGCAACGGTTAGTTGTCGGTTGTAACTGTTCAGTGATAGTGATGATGATATACTACTACTACTACTACATCTTGAAGCATTAATATTAATAATCTGATCGTCCCATAGGTGATGAAGTCGAAACACAACAACGCCCCCCATCTTATCGTGGGAAGTAGACCGAATCTCGGCCACCATCCTCTCGATATCTGCTATGTCGTACGTGGCTGTGACCGTTGTTGTGTTTACTAGAGATTCATATATTTTAATCAGTAAAGGTGAGGTTCCATATGCTTTAAATCAATTGGTGACCATCTCCTTCCTTCTTTTCTTGCTTCCTTGCTTGCTTGCTTTCTTTCTTTTTCAGTTGTACGATTATGATCTGGTAGCAAATTTTTGTATATATATTGACATAATTAATGGCTCATGTGTATGTGCTTTGATGCGGTTTGTTTCTGGGAGACGTGTGGATGCACCAGGTGTGAGTTCTTACTCGATTTGTATTTGAAGGAGGAAGCTACTGATCAGACGACCCTCGGCTGGCCGAGCGGCACCGGTGACAGGCTAGAGTGAGGCAAGGCTGGATGCTCGGCTTGGATCAGGGGGCTCGGATCCGAGGTCTGGTGTACCTGCAGACGGTCTAGGAACACCGGGGTTGATTCCGGTGGCAGACCCTCCGACGATCTAGTTAGTCTCTGAGAGAGAGTAGCAGTAACTAGGGTTTTGAGTGGAAAAGATTGATTACCTGTAGACAGGGGGGAGGGTCTGGTATTTACAGAGGAAGCCAATCGGGTCCAGACCCGTTTGGGGCTGGGCCGGACCCGATTACCTGAGTGGCTGAAGCGGTGGAAAGTCGGGCGGTATAGGGCTGACGTGGCAGACGCCGGAGCGGTTTTCGGGCTGACATGGCAGGGCTCCGGGCAGTTTTCCGGTGCTGATGTGGCAGATCAGAAGGGCGCGTATCCTGAGGGGATCCAGTGGCCCAGGATGGGCCACGTTATTCCTGACCCATATCACAAGCCCCACGCTCCTGTAGGGCTGGGTGATCCAGTCGTGTAGGAGTGACTCTTTGCCTCTGGGGGAAGGGCAGATGTCGGGGTGAGAAGGTAGGATCTGTTATTTTTCCGGAGTGGCCAGGGGTTAGGAGGAATGGATCCCTTGTTGGAGCTTGCGCAGGAGGCTGTGTAGTGGAGTAAGAGAGCCATTAGTGTGCCTTTTGAGGCCTGGGGGTCGGCGGACGAGTCCATGGGGTCGACGGACGAGCCCCAAGGGTCGGCAGATGACCGCCTCGCTAGTTGGAAGAGCGAGGGGTCGTCGAGGCCTTCCCTTTGGGTTTGTTTTGTCGAGCGTTAGGGGTCGGTGGCGGAGACCTAAGGGGGACGGTTTGTCGAGCGCTTGGGGGTCGGCAGCCGACCTCCTTGGGTCTGTGGACGACGATCTCCTCACTAGTTGGAAGAGCGAGGAGAGAATCTGGTGTTCGGGATGCTATCCGTGCTCCGAGCCCCTATCGAGAGAGACGGAGGCGGTATGGCTCGCGCTTCGATCCGAGCTCCGAGCCCCCACCGAGAAAGATGAAGGTGGTATGGCTCGAGCTTCGATCCGAGCTCCGAGCCCCCACCGAGAAAGATGGAGGTGGCATGGCTCGAGCTTCGATCCGAGCGTCGAACCTTCTGTAAAGAGAAGGGAAATTGGCCGTGCTGTTATCCGAGCTCCGAGCCCCCGCCGAGAGAGACGGAGGCGGTATGGCTCGCGCTTCGATCCGAGCTCCGAGCCCCCTCCGAGACAGATGAAGGTGGTATGGCTCGAGCTTCGATCCGAGCGTCGATCCTTCTGTAAAGATAGAAGGGGAATTGGCTCGTGCTACTATCCGAGCTCCGAGCCCCCACCAAGAGACGGAGGTGGTATGGCTCGAGCTTCGATCCGAGCTCCGAGGCTCCACCGAGAAAGATGAAGGTGGTATGGCTTCGAGCTTCGATCCGAGCGTCGATCCTTCTGTAAAGATAGAAGGGGAATTGGCTTGTGCTGCTATCCGAGCCCCGAGTCCCCTCCGAAAAAGATGAAGGCGGTATGGCTCGCGCTTCGATCCGAGCTCCGAGCCCCCACCGAGAAAGATGAAGGTGGTATGGCTCGAGCTTCGATCCGAGCTCCGAGCCCCCATGGAGAAAGATGAAGGTGGCATGGCTCGAGCTTCGATCCGAGCGTCGACCCTTCTGTAAAGATAGAAGGGGAATTGGCACGTGCTACTATCCGAGCTCCGAGCCCCCACCAAGAAAGATGGAGGCGGTATGGCTCGCGCTTCGATCCGAGCTTCGAGCCCCCACCGAGAAAGATGAAGGTGGTATGGCTCGAGCTTCGATCCGAGCTCCGAGCCCCCACTGAGAAAGATGAAGGTGGCATGGCTCGAGCTTCGATCCGAGCGTCGACCCTTCTGTAAAGATAGAAGGGGAATTGGCTCGTGCTACTATCCGAGCTCCGAGCCCCCACCAAGAAAGACGGGGGCGGTATGGCTCGCTCTTCGATCCGAGCTCTGAGCCCCCACCGATAAAGATGAAGGTGGTATGGCTCTAGCTTCGATCCGAGCTCCGAGCCCCCACTGAGAAAGATGAAGGTGGCATGGCTTCGAGCTTCGATCCGAGCGTCGACCCTTCTGTAAAGATAGAAGGGGAATTGGCCTGTGCTGCTATCCGAGCCCCGAGCCTCCTTCGAAAAAGATGAAGGCGGTATGGCTCGCGCTTCGATCCGAGCTACAAGCCCCCACCGAGAAAGATGAAGGTGGCATGGCTCGAGCTTTGATTCGAGCGTCGACCCTTCTGTAAAGATAGAAGCGGGGTTGGCTCGTGCTGCTATCCGAGCTCCGAGCCCCCACCAAGAAAGACGAGGCGGTATGGCTCGCGCTTCGATCCGAGCTCCGAGCCCCCACCGAGAAAGATGAAGGTGGTATGGCTCGAGCTTCGATCCGAGCTCTGAGCCCCCACTGAGAAAGATGAAGGTGGCATGGCTCGAGCTTCGATCCGAGCGTCGACCCTTCTGTAAAGATAGAAGGGGAATTGGCTCGTGCTACTATCCGAGCTCCGAGCCCCCACCAAGAAAGACGGGAGCGGTATGGCTCGCGCTTCGATCCGAGCTCCGAGCCCCCACCGATAAAGATGAAGGTGGTATGGCTCGAGCTTCGATCCGAGCTCCGAGCCCCCACTGAGAAAGATGAAGGTGGCATGGCTTCGAGCTTCGATCCGAGCGTCAACCCTTCTGTAAAGATAGAAGGGGAATTGGCCCGTGCTGCTATCCGAGCCCCGAGCCTCCGAAAAAGATGAAGGCGGTATGGCTCGCGCTTCGATCCGAGCTACGAGCCCCCACCGAGAAAGATGAAGGTGGCATGGCTCGAGCTTTGATCCGAGCATCGACCCTTCTGTAAAGATAGAAGGGGGGTTGGCTCGTGCTGCTATCCGAGCTCCGAGCCCCCACCAAAAAAGACGGAGGTGGTATGGCTCGAGCTTTGATCCGAGCGTCGACCCTTCTGACTTGGAGAAACAAGTCTTGTGGATGGAAAAGGTGAAGGGGTAGTGGGGTAATTTCACACTTTATTGCTGATGTCATGGCGCAAAGATCAAAGCTTGTTTAGATCTTGGTGGCCGTTAGATCTTGTCAGATAAGATCCAACGGCTAGATGACGATTCCACATAGTCCCTCCTCGCCCGACGAGGACACGCTGAGATCGGGTCTCGATGTCCCCCCAGTCACCTTTCGGAATCCCGTGTCGATTCGTATGTACCCTGACGATATCAAGGATATCCAACCGATCCCTCCGGTATCGGGCGAGAACACACGAGTGAAGATCCGCGCGGATAGTACCCTGACCACCCTGAGGCCGGAGTATCTCAACATTATAAGGGTTGCCTACTACATTCCGTGGGAGTACGAGCTCCTTCTTCCAAGCCCCGGCATCCGCCCTACAACATATCTGGCCCCGGGTTACTGCATTTTCCCAGAGGATGCCTTCCTCTCGGGACTGAGACTGCCGTTGCACCCTTTTGGGAAGAGGGTCTTGAACTGGGCGGAACTGTGCCCTATGCAGTACGGCCCGAACTCTTGGAAGCATCTTGTTTGCTTCATTCTGAAATGCCAAGAGAAGGGTGTGAAGCCGAGACTGTTGTACTTCTGTGCCATCTTTGGAATTGGTTCGCTCAGAGATCAAGAGGGGGTATTCTACTTCTCACCGAGGCCGCACAAGAAGGTGATGCACGGCCACCCAGATTCGATAAAGAATTGGAGGGGTAAGTATTTTGTTGTTAAGACCGACGGGTCCTGGGAGATTCCGACCCAGTGGAACTTCGTAAAGCCGAGACGCAAGCCTCCGAAGAAGAGCAATTTATCGACCAAGGAGTGGGAGAAAGTGGTGGCGATAGTGGAGGGTCACAGCATTGCATGGCCCCGAGTGACCGAGATCCACCTTGCGAGGGCCGGACTGAGTCCCGCCGACCCTAGTATGTTTCTTTCCATATTTGTTCATCTTTCTGCCTTCGTGTTAACGTTAGCTTTCTCTTCTTATCTTGTTGTAGGGATGTCGGCACAACAGGCACAAGCCAAGAAGATATTGCTCGCCGTGGCCGAGAAGACGAGGTTGGAGAAGAAGAAGAAGGAGGAGCAGGATCGCCTAGCGGCCGAGAGGAAGAAGTTGGCCGCCCAGGCTCCGCAAGCCGGAGGGACCTCACAGGCGCCTCCTCCAGCGCCCGAGGGGCAATCGCCGGCCAAGAAGCAGAAGAAGCACCATCAGCACCCCTCTCGCTCGTCGAGATCGGCTCGAGACGCAGCGGGCGGCTCGGGGAAGACCGTGGAAGCTCCGTCGCAACAGCTTCCCCCGGTTCGACCGGGCGCCACTGAGCTGGTGGGGAGGATGGCTACGATGCCTTTCATTCTCGACTGGTCAATTTTAAAGGGGGACACTATCCTTGACGGACCCGTCTCGATGGAGTTCGTCTCGAAGGCCATTACTGAGCGTGATGGAATGGCCCTGGCGGCGCAGACGGCCGACCAGGCCTATATGCGGTGGGCCCAAGCCAACCTCTCGGTAAGTCGGTTGAGATCTGTTTGTTGACTTGGCTTGTAATTATCACTAATCTTGATCTCTTTGAAACAGGCGATGCTCCACGGCCAGCACGTCCACAAGTGCTTGGAGAAGGAAATTCTCTTCGAGCGGAAGCAGGCGGAGAAGTACCTTCGGGAGCTGAATAAGGCGACGGATGATCTGAAGGAGGCCCGGACCAAGTACTCGTTCACAAGGCTCAGTTAGAGTCTCTTGTTAAGATTCATAAGCAGGACCGGGAGGATCTGTTGAAGAAGGTCGCAGCTGAGGCGGCTGAGGTGGAAAAAGGGAAGAAGGCCGTGGCGGATTTGGAGGCGGTTTTAGGGGAGACCTTGGTGGCAGCGCAGGACGAGGCGTACGAACAGGCCAAGTCTCATTTTAGGTACATCTACCCCGAGTGCAACGTCGACCACCTCTGCTTCGGATGGCGTGCGGACTTGCCTCCGACCCCTGGCGGCGATGGCACCGAGGAAGGCCAAGGCAATGACGAGGTGCCACCCGACCCCCAAGAATAGATGTTTTTGTATTTGTTTTTTGATGTAAATGCCTTCAGCGGACTGGCCACCGCGGTTTTTTGTATCAAAATTTTGGAAATGAAAATATACTTTTTTGGGCCGACCTCTCAAGACTTGCGTTTTTGTGATAATTCGTTTTTATCTTTTGGTAGAGGCGTGGGACTCGGGACCCCAACCCTGTTCTGGACCACCGACGAAAGCTGGCTCGGGACCGAGAGGCCACCAAGATTTATTTTCTGAATAAGTCAAGGGAGCTCGGTCTAGAGGTTGCTCGTCTGAGGAAGGTCGTAGCCGACCGGGACTGGTGGGTAGTCGAGACGAACTGGTCTGCCTCGAACGCCTCTAGCGGGCGCTCGGCTTCGGAGTCTTTTCTTCGTGAGACCGTTGTGGAGAAGGAATTGAAGATTCACCGGCTGAAGCTCATATTGGGAGCGGGTCTGATCGAAGAGGCGAGCAACTCGACCCCGGGGCGGTCTCTGCCGTTTTCATTGGTTGAGGCCCAGCCGGACGATGCGGGGAGCTCGGTGGCGGGAGTGTCTTCCCTGATCGGCCCGACCGATCGCGATAGGAGCCCTGAATTTGAGTTCCCCAGTGAGCGTGAGTGATTTGTGAGCCTTCTTTTTTCTTTGTATTTGTACCGACGTTCATTGAGTTGTAAGCAATGAGTAATCAATAAGAACATTCGTTTCCCGTAACCGTGGTTGCCTCGGATGCCGATGTTGGTCGGTGTCATAGATACGAAGGGTCGCTACTGACGCGACTGCGTCCTTAATTGCGACGTTTCGCATTCCCATGAACATTTATAGAGACGTTTTGCCTTCCGTCATTTCGCATTCCCAGATGCAATAAATGAGGGCCTCAGAGGGCTACATAACCCCCACACTCCTTGTCATTTGTCATGCAGTAAGCCATCTGACTCGGGTGCCTGCCAAAGGCGGGCGCCCAGAGAATATAATATTTCCGATGTGTGGCGGCTCTCCTGTCGTCCGGGAACAATTTGGGGTTTCGGGCTCGTCAAAGCCGTAAACCCCGAGTTGTTCTTGGGCGAGAGGAGGTTCAGCTGAACAGATCGAAAGCTCAGAGCGTTTGATCCCTGATGGTGGGAGCAGCGGGTCGATGGCCCCCCTGCCACCCTCGAACAGTTCGGGGTTTAGGCCGGTCAAGGCCGTAAAACCTCGAGTTGTTCGCGGGTGAGAGGGTGGTCGATAATTCGACACGAGGCTCGGAGTGTCTGCCGAAGGCAGACGCTCTAAACCTTAACGAAATTTTGGCAACACGGGGTCGGAACCGAGCTTGGAGCTTTGGTTCGTCGAGCCCCCGTGTTTGTGAGAACCATTTTTTGAAGAGTGTCGAGGGTCGCCGCCGAGCATCAAGGTCGCGGTGCCTTGGAGAAGGCACCCGCCCTGCTCGGGGCCGATGCCGAGCTCTTACACATGTTCTCGAGGAGAGACGGTGCAAGCGTGGCTGGCGGTTGTCGCCTCGTACACAGGTTGACGGGCTGTAAGGAGCCCCAACCGAGTGAGGAACGGATGCCGAGCCCCCATACCGGTGAGAAAGGCAACTGCAGGCATAGCGGAGGGTCACCGCCGAGCGTCAAGGTTGCGGTGCCTTGGAGAAGGCACCCGCCTTGCTCGGGGTGGACGCCGAGCTCCTGCACATGTTTTCGGGGAGAGACGGTACGGGCGTGGCTGGCAGATGTCACCTCGTACATAGGTTGATGGGCTGTAAGGAGCCCCAACCAAGCGAGGGATGGATGTCGAGCCCCCATACCTGTGAGAAAGGCAACTGCAGGCGTAGCGGAGGGTCGCCGCCGAGCGTCAAGGTTGCGGTGCCTTGGAGAAGGCACCCGCCTTGCTCGGGGTAGACGCCAAGCTCCTGCACATGTTCTCGGGGAGAGACGGTGCGGGTGTGGCTGGCGGATGTCGCCTCGTACATAGGTTGATGGGCTGTAAGAAGCCCTAACCGAGCGAGGGACGGATGCCGAGCTCCCATACCAGTGAGAAAGGCAACTACAGGCGTAGCGGAGGGTCGCCACCGAGCGTTAAGGTCGCGGTGCCTTGGAGAAGGCACCCGCCTTGCTCGGGGTGGATGCCGAGCTCCTGCACATGTTCTCGGGGAGAGACAGTGCGGGCGTGGCTGGCGGATGTCGCCTCGTACATAGGTTGATGGGCTGTAAGGAGCCCCAACTGAGCGAGGGACGGATGCCGAGCCCCCATACCGGTGAGAAAGGCAACTGCAGGCGTAGCGGAGGGTCGCCGCCGAGCGTCAAGGTCGCGGTGCCTTGGAGAAGGCACCCGCCTTGCTTGGGGTGGATGCCGAGCTCCTGCACATGTTCTCGGGGAGAGACGGTGCGGTCAGGCCGAGCCGACCGAGCTCCGAACCCTTAGGCTTGTAAGAGAAGCTGTTCTGGCTCGCGATTCCGTTCGAGGGCCGAACCATAAGCTTCTGAGAGAAGCTGTTCTGGATCGCGATTCCGTCCGAGGACCGAGCCATAAGCTTGTGAGAGAAGCTTTTCTGGCTCGGGATTCCATCCGAGGGCCAAACCATAAGCTTGTAAGAGAAGCTGTTCTGGCTCGCGATTCCATCCGAGGGCCGAACCATAAGCTTCTGAGAGAAGCTGTTCTGGCTCGCGATTCCGTCCGAGGGCCGAGCCATAAGCTTGTGAGAGAAGCTTTTCTGGCTCGGGATTCCATCCGAGGGCCGAACCATAAGCTTGTAAGAGAAGCTGTTCTGGCTCGCGATTCCGTCCGAGGGCCAAACCATAAGCTTGTGAGAGAAGCTGTTCTGGCGGAGGGTCGCCGCCGAGCGTCAAGGTCGCGGTGCCTTGGAGAAGGCACCCGCCTTGCTCGGGGTGGACGCCGAGCTCCTGCACATGTTCTCGGAGAGAGACGGTGCGGGCGTGGCTGGCGAATGTCGCCTCGTACATAGGTTGATGGGCTGTAAGGAGCCCCAACCGAGTGAGGGACGGATGCCGAGCCCCCATACCGGTGAGAAAGGCAACTGCAGGCGTAGCGGAGGGTCGCCGCCGAGCGTCAAGGTCGCGGTGCCTTGTAGAAGGCACCCGCCTTGCTTGGGGTGGACGCCGAGCTTCTGCACATGTTCTCGGGGAGAGACGGTGCGGTCAGGCCGAGCCGAACGAGCTCCGAACCCTTAGGCTTGTAAGAGAAGCTGTTCTGACTCGCGATTCCGTCCGAGGGCCGAACCATAAGCTTCTGAGAGAAGCTGTTCTGGCTCGCAATTCCGTCCGAGGGCCGAGCCATAAGCTTGTGAGAGAAGCTTTTCTGGCTTAGGATTCCATCCGAGGGCCGAACCATAAGCTTGTAAGAGAAGCTGTTCTGGCTCGCGATTCCGTCCGAGGGCCGAACCATAAGCTTCTGAGAGAAGCTGTTCTGGCTCGCGATTCCGTCCGAGGGCCGAGCCATAAGCTTGTGAGAGAAGCTTTTCTGGCTCGGGATTCCATCCGAGGGCCGAACCATAAGCTTGTAAAAGAAGCTGTTCTGGCTCGCGATTCCGTCCGAGGGCCGAACCATAAGCTTGTGAGAGAAGCTGTCCTGGCTCTCGATTCCGTCTGAGGACCGAACCATAAGCTTGTGAGAGAAGCTGTTCTGGCTCGGGATTCCATCCGAGGGCCGAGAGCGGAACATTTTCTTCATTGGTAACAAAATAAGGAGCCATGGCTTGTTTTAAGAAAGTTGGCATATTTACAATATATTTGAGCTATTACAAAAGACTAGGCACGACGTGCCGATTACAATCACGATAATTTAGATTAATATGGAGGCTACTCCTCTCCTAAGAACTTGATCAGGTGCTCCGCGTTCCAGGACCTTTTGATGGGCTTGCCTTCGGCGCTGGTCAGGCGATACGTACCGGGACGTATGACTTCTGATACCTTGTAGGGCCCTCCCAGTTTGGTGCCAACTTTCTTTTCTGGCCGGGGTTGGATACCGCCAGCTTTCGGAGAACAAGGTCTCCGAGTTTGATGTCAGTTGGGCGCACCTTCTTGTTGTAGAACCTCTCGATCCTCTGCTGGTAGATACTCCTTCTAATGGCCGACTTCTCCCTGACCTCGTCAATGAGGTCCAGGTCAGCTCGTAGCTGTAAAGAGTTACTTGCCTCATCGAAGGCCATGATCCGGGGAGAGGGGATCCCTATCTCCAGGGGAATGACGGCCTCTGCACCGTACGTCAGATTGAAGGGCGACTCCCCTGTCGGGATCCTCTTCGTCGTTCGGTGGGCCCAGAGAACACTTGGCAGCTCGTCGACCCATAATTCCTTGGAGGAATTATCGAGTCGCTTCTTGAGTCCGTCGAGGATCTGACAGTTTGCGTTCTCCGCCTGCCCGTTGGACTGGGGATGACATACTGACGAGAAGCGCTGCTGGATACCGAGATCTTCGCAAAACTTGCAGAAATGCTTGCCCGCGAATTGGGTCCCGTTATCTGTGACGAGCACTTGAGGGATCCCGAACCGACAGACGATGTGCTTCCAGAAGAATTGCTGAGTCTGTTGCTCGGTGATCGTTGCTAATGGTTCTACCTCGATCCATTTTGTAAAGTAGTCTATTGCCACAATGAGAAACTTTCGCTGCCCCATTGCCTTGGGAAAGGGGTCTACCAGATCCATTCCCCACATGGCAAAGGGGGTCGGACTGGCCATCGAGCGGAGGTTTGCTTGCGGGGCCCTTTTGATGGGCGAGAACCTTTGACAGGGACCACATTTCCTGACAAGGGTCAGGGCGTCTTGCAACATGGTGGGCCAGTAGTACCTGTGATTCAAAGCCTTCCGCGCGGGCAAGCGGCTTCCCATGTGGCATCCACCGATCCCTTCATGGAGCTCCTTGAGAGCATACTTGGCTTCATCTGGAGTGAGGCAGCGGAGATAGGGTCGGCCATCCGAAGTTGTGTAGGACCTTTTGAAGAGTGTTGAGTTGATCATGGTGAATCTTTCTGCTCGGGCCCTGACCCGTCTTGCCTCAGCTCGGTCTTCGGGGAGCTCTCCCTTGACGAGAAATCGCCTAATAAGAGTGGTCCAGTCGTCGGGGGGAGCTCCGTCTTCAATACACAGGACCTCCGGGATGTCGATGCTTGGTTTCAACATGACCTCGATCAGGACTGTGCGGTCGAGACCTTCGAAGAATGAGGAAGCCAATTTTGACAGAGCGTCAGCTTGGACATTCTATTCCCGGGGGATCCTCACAACGGCCGACTCGTCGAAGGACGTTAGTAGGTGTTGAACTACAGCTCGGTACCGGACCATCCGGTCGTCGCGGGCCTCGTACTCCCTGGTGATCTGGTTGACCACGAGCTGGGAGTCGCTAAAAACCCTGATCTGTCTGGCGCCGGCCCGATGAGCCAGGGTGAGCCTGGCGATTATGGCCTCATACTCGGCCTCGTTGTTGGAGGCCGGGAAGTTGAGGCAGAGGCAGTATTGGAGAAGAAAACCATCCGGGCCTCGCAGAATAATGCCAGCTCCGCTACCCGCCTCGCAGGAGGAGCCATCGACGTAAACTTCCCACGTTTGGTCGGCCTCCTTGCTCGCGGGATGCTCGGAGATGGTGCATTCCGTGATGAATTCTGCGAGCGCCTGCCCCTTGATGGCTGTTCTGGGTTGATAGCCAATGTCATACTAGCTGAGCTCGATCGACCATTTGACGAGTCGACCCGAGCTCTCCGGCTTGTAGAGTACGGCCTTCAGGGGTTGGTCCGTCAGTACCTGGACCGAATGAGATTGAAAATATGGGCGGAGTTTTCGCAAGGCCATGACCAGGGCGTAGGCTACTTTCTCCATCCGAGAGTATCTGGTCTCGGCATCGAGCAGGACCTTGCTCACATAATACAGAGGCTTCTGTGATCCCTCTTCCTCCCGAATGAGAACGGCGCTGAGCACCTTCTCCGAGGCTGATAGGTAGAGCCGGAGTGGCTCTCTTGGTTCGGGCTTGCCGAGGAGGGAGGGTTTGCGAGGTGCTCCTTCAATTGGGCGAAGGCCTCTTGCTGTTGGGTACCCCACTCGAACCCTCCGGTGCCGCACAGGGCTTTGAAGAACGGAAAAGACTTCTCTCCAGACTTGGAGAGGAAACAGCCGATGGCCGCCAGTCTCCCCATCAGCCGCTGGACCTCTTTGATGCTCCTGGGAGGAGCCATGTCTAATATGGCCTGGATCTTCTCGGGGTTCGCCTCGATGCCTCGCTGGCTGACAATAAAGCCAAGAAACTTTCCCGCGGAGACGCCGAAGGTGCATTTGGCCGGATTGAGTCTCATATTATGGGTCTGAAGTACCCTAAAGGCCTCCTCTAGATCGGCGACGTGATCCTCCCCCCCTGGTTATTGACGAGCATGTCGTCCACATATACCTCCATATTGCGCCCGATTTTCTCCTTGAAGACTCGGTTGACGAGTCTCTAATAGGTGGCGCCCGTGTTCTTCAGCCCAAAGGGCATGACCCTGTAACAGTACAGCCCCTGGTCTGTAACGAAGGACGTCTTGGCGATGTCGGAAGGGAACATGTGGATCTGGTTGTAGCCTGAAAATGCATCCATGAAGGACAGGAGCTCGTGACCCGATGTTGCATCGATAAGAGCATCGATTCTGGGGAGGGGGAATGGATCTTTCGGGCACGCCTTGTTGTGGTCCGTGAAATCTATACAGATCCTCCAGCTCCCGCTCGCCATCTTGACCATGACGACGTTCGCCAGCCACTCGGGGTAGCTGACTTCTTGGATGAAGCGTGCGGCCAGGAGCTTGTCGACTTCCGCATTCACCGCTTGCTGTCGCTCCGGAGCAAACTTACGTCGCTTTTGGACAACCGACTTCGACCCGGGGATCACACTGAGTTTGTGCATGATGAGATCCTCGGAGATACCGGGCATGTCAGAAGGCTTCCAGGCGAAGAGGTCGACATTGCGGCGAATGCAGGTGATGAGGTCGGACTTAAGGTGAGGGGTGAGGGAGCGACTTACTCAAAATTGCTTCGACGGATCCCCTGTCTCGAACGAGATATCTTCCAGCTCGTCTGCCGACTCCGGCTCTGGCTGGGTCCTCTGGGGCCGCATCTCGACGGCGTCGAGGGAAAACACGCCGCTCCCGATTGCTTTCATGTAGCATGAGCGAGCAGCTTCCTGGTTCCCCCGGACTACTCCTACTCCGGTCTTGGTGGGGAACTTCATTTTCTGGTGATAGGCCGAGGGGATAGCCTGGAGGGAGCAGAGGCCCGGGCGACCGAGTATCGCATTGTAGGCTGCCTTGACGTTTACCACCATAAAGTCCATGGACTCGGTTCTTCGGTTTGGGGTCATACTTGCCGTGACATCTAGTGTGACGATCCCTTCAATTGTTACAGGGACGCCCGAGAACCCGTGCAAGGTGTACCCCGCCGGCTTCAGCTTGTCGCGGGAGAGCTTCAGGTTCTCGAAGGCTTCGAGAAACAGAATGTTGACCGAGCTCCCGTTGTCCACAAGGATTCCCCGAGCGTCAAAATTGGCCATGCTGAGGTTGATGACGAGGGCGTTGCAATGCGGGAGCCGCACCCCTTCCAGGTCTTCCCCCGAGAAGGAGACAGGGAGCTGCTGGATCTGAGGGGGGAGGGGACCTTGGACGGCGTTAACATCCCGCCTTGCAGGAAGTGTTGGACTCCCCTCCCATGGGCCCCCCGTGGACGCAGTGTAATATGGCTTGGCCCTCGGGCTCATCAAGCTCCTGCTCTCGCTCGAGGAGCTGCAAGGGAGCTCAAGGAGGAGGCGGAGTCCTCCTGTTCCTCGTGTCCCTCTGCCCCCGAGCTTCCTCTCGCTTGTACTCTCGGAGGTACCCTCACTGAATAAGGGCCTCGATCTCGTCTTTCAGGGCTCGGCAGTGATCCGTGTCGTGCCCGTTATCCCGGTGGAAGCAGCAGTAGAACCGCTGATCCCTTTTCTTACTGGTGTTGTTGGACGGACGAGGGGGATACTGTACGAGGTCCCTGTCCTCGATCGCCAAGAGGATGGAGGACACATTCTGGATTAGCGGGGTATACCTTTCGAAGCGAGGGACCGGCGCGACCTTCTTCATGACGCCCGCGTCCTTTGGAGCCTTCTTTGATGGCTCAACTTCTTCGGCCTTCCGCTTTCCTTTTCCGGGTATCTCCCTGGACTCTTCTGGGTTTAGGGCCTCCTCCGCCCTGATGTATTTCTCAACCCTGTTGAGGAGGTCGGGAAAATCGATGGGGGGCTTCTTCGCCAGAGAGGCTTTCAGCTGTCCATGATGGACGTTGTGCCGAAATGCCGCGGAGGCGACGCCCAGATCGAGAGAGGAGACCGACCTTGCCTCTGCTGTGAACCTCCGGACGAACACCCTCAGCGATTCCCCCTCCTTCTGCCTGAGTCCAAGCAAAGAAGCACTTGTCCTCTCGGCCTTCCGGCTAGTGACAAAGTGGGCGAGGAAATTGCCCTCCAGCTGGTCGAAGGAGTAAATTGAGTCGGGGGTCAGCTTGGAGAACCATTCACGAGCCGGACCCCGGTGGGTGGCAGGGAAGGCTCGGCATAGCAGGGGATCCGAAGCGTTGTGAATCTCATGAGGGTTTTGAAACCCTCCATGTGATCAGCAGGATCTCCCTCGCCGTCATAGGTCTCGAACTGAGGTGGTCGGAAATTTCGCGGTATTTCTGCTTGGAGGATGAGGGCGGAGAAAGGAGGTCAGACAGGTTTGTACTCCTGAGCCGCTCCGGGACCGCCGTCGCCTATGTGGTCGAGGCGATCCTCCATTTCTTGGAGGCGCCTTAGGAGATCGCCCTCGTACTCTGGTGGGATAGTCGATGGGCGGGACACGCTGGCCTCGGCGTCCGACCTGGTTTGAGAATGGCGGACATCCTCCTGGTGGGGGGCCCCTCGAAGGGCCCCCAGGATCTCCCTCCGGAAGTCCTGGAACTCTTGGTGAGTGACTGGGGCTCCCTCGACCCGGTTTGGGTGGGCCGAAGGTTGACGTCCGACGCGGCTGAGCGCTGGCCTCCGCCCCTGTGACGGTGGTTTTGGATGGTTCGGGGCCGAGTTGGAAGCGGCCCTTCCCCTACTGCGGTTAACCTATCGGTTGATGATTACCCCCCTAAGGTCGGGCTGGGCTGGACGGGAGGCACTCTTCTGGGGTCCCTGGTGGGGAGCCCCGAGATTGGAGGCGTGTGCTTCGGCAGTGGGACCTGGCAGGGCCAAGTTCTGCCGAGGCGTGGAGGTAGCAGCCTTTTTGGCTTTGGGGGCCATAAGAGTTCAGGCTGTCGAGGTACCTTGACGGTCGGGCTCGGGTCGGCTCCTGAAGTAACTTTCCCACAGACGGCGCCAACCTGATGCGGTTTGTTTCTGGGAGACGTGTGGATGCACCAGGTGTGAGTTCTTACTCGATTTGTATTTGAAGGAGGAAGCTACTGATTAGACGACCCTCGGCTGGCCGAGCGGCACCGGTGACAGGCTGGAGTGAGGCAAGACTGGATGCTCGGCTCGGATCAGGGGGCTCGGATCCGAGGTCTGGTGTACCTGCAGACGGTCTAGGAACACCGGAGTTGATCCCGGTGGCAGACCCTCCGACGATCCAGTTAGTCTCTGAGAGAGAGTAGCAGTAACCAGGGTTTTGAGTGGAAAAGATTGATTACCTGTAGACAGGGGGAGGGTCTGGTATTTATAAAGGAAGCCAATCGGGTCCAGACCCGTTTGGGGCTGGGCCGGACCCGATTACCCGAGTGGCTGAAGCGGTGGAAAGCTGGGTGGTATAGGGCTGACGTGGCAGATGCCGGAGCGGTTTCCGGGCTGACATGGCAGGGCTCCGGGCGGTTTTCCGGTGCTGATGTGGCAGATCAGAAGGATCAGAAGGGCGCATATCCTGAGGGGATCCAGTGATCCAGGATGGGCCACGTTATTCCTGACCCATATCATGCTTCATCATAAAAGCCAATTCTTACTTCTACTAATACCCATGTAAAAGAGATCTTCCTTGTACTCTTCCATCACCCATTTATTTTTTCAATAATGATTTACATTTACGTGCATATGCTTTATCGTAAAAACCGACAGTAAATATATACATGCATCTATAATAGAATGATAAGATAAGTGTCCTATATAATGCAACACAATTAGTGAGTAAACACAACACAAAGAATCGCAATTTGTTTTTATAAAAAATTGAAAAAAAAATTGGGTTTTTATAAATAAAAGTACAGTGGTGTCTGTCTTTTAAAATAATTGATAATAGTATAACCCTGTACAATATATTGCACGAAATTTTTGAAAAAATAATATAATAACAAAATTATTTTTGAAAAAAAAACCTATAATATTATCTACACAAAGTTGCACGATTTTTATTTGATTAAGGTAAACTAGTATAATGCATGTGTGATGCACGTCTACAAAAAATATAGTCAGTAAATTAAATAAATTGCCCATAAGAAAAGATATATTAAATTATTAAGAAAAATCAAATATTGAGAACAAATAAAATCTTCAATATGCAAATTTGTTTGCAACAGACATAACAAAAAAATTACAAAACATACTTATATTAATCAAATCTAACCACTAAAGTAGAAGCAATAATAACCAACCAAATACAAAAACAATGTGATTTCTCGACTTTCATTGATGGATGTTACAGGCGAACTGTTTCCATGGGCTATAGTATCTCTCCATAGAGTCATTCCTGAACAATAAAAGAACACAATTAAATCATATTTATCAATTTAGATGTACTCTATATGAAAATAGAGAAAATGGAAAAGTATGAAACTTATTAATTGCAGCAGTCAAAACAATGTCAAAATGTCATTAGATGATGAGGTCTCTGCAGCATATAATTCATCATATATTCAAGTTTGTTCACACTTGTTATTGTGTATAATGCACGTGTGATGCACGCCTATATAAAGTATAATCATTAAATTAAATAAATTCCGTATAAGAAAAAATATAGTAAATTATTAACAAAGATCAATTTTTGAGAACAAATAAAATTTTCTTTAAGCAAATCCGCTTGCAACGAAGAGAACAAAAAAAGATAAAAACATACTTATATTAATTCAATCCAACCAGTATAGTAGAAGCAACAGCAACCAACCAATTACAAAACCAATGTGATTTCTTAACATTCTCGTTACAAATAAGCTTTTCTGCATCGAATAATTATAAGCATAAGTATATATATTATGGGAAAGCTTCGGTTGTGCACTACCTCAATTACCAATGAGCTTGATCTCTAATTAGGTATTAACCTTTCTGGATAATATCTCTGATGCTTGACATTTGTGTTTTTTAAAATGAATTCACTGTTTGTTTAATATTTTCTTTGCAGGATTCAACTAAGGAGCGCGTACATTAAGCTTAAAAATATTTTTTTCTAGCAAGTCGGCAAGACATATAAATATATAACAATGATGTATTGATGAAATGTCATGAAACTTCAAATTAGATGGTCAGTTGTTATTTATGTTTACATGGCTATCTTAGGCATATAGAACAATATGAGCGGTTCGGATTTTCATAAGGTCTCTATTTCGTGAGTGTTCACAGAGTGCTCACTAAAATTAGTGTGCAACCGAAGGGGACTATATATATATATATATATATATATATATATGGAAAAAGGGTTATGAGCAACTTGCTCATTTAGTAAATAAGCAATTGATGATGTGGCATGCATGTGATTGGAAAATCCTTAAAAGGGTTAGTTGTCCAATGTATCACATGCATGCCACATAATCAATTGCTTATTTACTAAATGAGCAAGTTGCTCATATCCCTTTTACCCATATATATATATATATATATATATATATATATAACATGCATGTGATTGGAAAATCCTTAAAAGGGTTAGTTGTCCAATGTATCACATGCATGCCACATAATCAATTGCTTATTTACTAAATGAGCAAGTTGCTCATATCCCTTTTACCCATATATATATATATATATATATATATATATATATATATATATATATATATATATATATTGAAAGTGTAAAACTGAAAGAAAAAAAAAACATGTAAACATAAATAACAACTTACCATCTAATTTTAAGTTCCATGACATTTCATCAATACATCCTTGTTATATATTTATATGTCTTGCCGACATGCTAGAAAAAAATATTTTTAAGCTTAATGTACGCGCTCCTTAGTTGAATCCTGCAAAGAAAATATTAAACAAACAGTGAATTCATTTTAAAAAACACAAATGTCAAGCATCAGAGATATTATCCAGAAAGGTTAATACCTAATTAGAGATCAAGCTCATTGGTAATTGAGTTTGATGATCCCACTATATTTCTCAACGTATGAATGTTGGCAAGCTGCATAAATTGCAAAGCATTAACTTTGACGGTCACTATACAAACAGTTCACAAAAAAAATTAAGCACCATATTATAACAAACATATGCATTAATTCACTTTTTTCACTATGAGAATATTACTTGTACTGTATCATGGATATATTCCAAAAGCTTGAGAATATCCAGAAAGTGAGGTTGAGTTCGCAATTACCTGCATGTCAAATCGTTTTATTCTTGATCCATCTATCATTCAATAAAAATAATAAAAATAAACACATCTGTAATCACTAATCACTAATATCTAATTTGTTGGGTCACTGCTGATTCGAGGAGTTGAAAATTTTCATCTTCCCTTTATTTTATTTTATTTTGGGTTTTGTAGATTGGTTAAGGCTTCACAAACATAATTAAGCATAAAATCTACAGTTAACCCAGTTACCCATCCAAGCTCATTTTTTTTCTCAACCAGCCATATACAAATCTAAAAAAGATTGCAACTTTACAATAACTATCTCAAAAGCAGTAAAAAAACTCAACAAATAAATGCATGCCATTGTCATTAACATAGCACTCTAATTATTATTTTTTAACTGTAATTTTGAAATTATTTATGTCAACAAACATATTTACGTACCCAACCAAGCTCAAATGTTTACTCAATCAACCATATCCAAACTTAGAGAAGATTCCAACTTTCCAACAACCACACCCAAAACCCTTAAAAACAGAATAACAGAATTAAGAACAGGATCTACTATTAACTCAATTACCCAACTAAGTTCAAATATTTACTAAATTAGCAGATTCCAACTTTAACCCCCATTCCCGATAATTAGTATTTTCCGTGTATTTTCTACAATTTGATTTTTATAAATTAATTTGTGCTAAATTCGTTTCAGATTTGTATTAAAGTGTTTCCTAGTCGAAAATTTATTCATTTTAGATAATGGTGTATTTTGATCTTATTTTCTATTTCTTATTAATCGACAATTTACAGTTGAGCCCAAATCAAATATATTATTATTATTGTATTATTTTGTTAAACCCAAATATTATTTTGTTGTACGATTTTTATTATTATTAGGATTATAATAATTAATTGTTATTTCTTGATGATTCAAATTAAAGTACATTTATCGAATTATTTTGTTTTCATACTTAATCTAATTTTCGTGACGAATTCCAATTTATTTTCAAAACCAGATTATATTCAATTCATTTGTATTATACATTTATTTATTTGGATTTAAATTCTTGTTCATGAAACTTTTTGAACTTCTTGATGAATTATTTTCTTGTTAATCCTATTTTTCTTTTTTTTTATTGTGGGTATTTCTAATTTGAACCCTATTGATTTGGATCTATTTCTTATTGAACCTTAAAACCAAATTTCATTTGTTCTTGACCCAAATCCACTTTTATTAGATCCTAATTGTACCCTATAAATGCAACTCTACTGCAAACCCTAAGAATTGCACAATTTTAAACCCTAGTCGTCTACTCTCTCTCTCCTACTCTCTCTCTCTCTTCTCTGTTTTCTCTCCCCCGACCGAAATCCCGCACAAATCCCAAGAACCCATCTCTGTGCATCTCCTTCCCCGGCCCTTCTGGCAACCCCAAACCTCCGGCACCCTCTTGAGCGCCGCCCTCCTGGTCGACGGCCTCCGACGACCCCTTTGCCACCAATGCCACCACTGAAAACCCCAATCCCGAAGACCCCCCTGTCTCTCCTGTTCCTCGACGACATCAGAATGCCATCCACCCAAATCTCCGTCCCCCAGTCCCGTTCGACGCCGCCGTGATGCCCACGTCGATCGCCCCAGTCGCCAGCGCCGCCAGCCTCTTGCTCTTTGTTGCTGCAGTTGTTGTTTCTCTCTTTGTTTCTACAGTTGTTGTTTGTCTCTTTGTTGCTGCCTTTTGTTTGGGTTCTCTTTTACACGTATATTGCACATGTTATTGTTAGTTCGTGAGTTCGTTGGCTCGGGATCCGTATCCCGTTATTCTTGGTATTCAAACTCACCGTTTATAAGGCAAGTAATATGTATTAAATTTCTTTATAAATACAAGTAATAAATACCGCCTGTAGTGTAGTTGGGTTCTAGAGACAATTTGTGTGTGAATCTCCTTGTTGATATTGTCTCTATAGTGATGATTGACCGTAGTTGCCTCACGACATATATGACATGAATTAACCTAGGGTTGACCAGTTTTGATATATATGTTCATGCTATCTTGAGATATCTATGTTTGATGTGTTATTCGTGTTATACTTGTCGAATACTTGTAAAATACCCTATACCATGTTGCTTGGATATCTAGTACACCATATTCCATGTTATCATCCTATTGTTTTCCTATTGTTATTATCGTTCATCTCATGTCTCTAGATTTCATATTGTATTGTTGCATTAATAAAATAATTAACAAGCCGAGATTTAAGGGTTGACTTAGAGTAGTGGACAATATAGGGACTGTACACGGAGGAGGGGCCCATGTTTCCCTATTTATTGGTCTATTGGTCTATTGGTCATATCAGTCATCGATTAATTGTAGATTACTGATTACAGTATCTCGATTGATTCGGTCATCGGTCATTATTGAATATCGTTGCCGAGTATATGAACTATAGAGCCCACCACTAAGTCTAAAGCGAAACTGTTTGAATGTAGCAACCATGTCGTAAAAATATGGATGCATGAAGTGCTACCTAGATAGTAATAATACAAGACTTGAACATAATCACTTGACACTAGCTACTTGATACTTGTTACTTGATTCTTGACACTCGTTACTTGTTTACATGATACTTGTTCACTCGATACTTATTACTTGCTACTTACACTTGTTTATCTTGTCATGCTAATTGTTATATTTTGTTATCATGCCTATATTCTATGCTATTTGTGTATCCTTCCCATGTACTTGTATCATGCACTACATTTGGCACGTAACTTGCATTGACGGACATTTTGTTTTCCTTTCCTCTTCCTGTAATTTATTAAATTGCAGATTTTGGAGAACAGTTGCTAGCTGGAGTTAGAGAATAAACGGTATGAAGACTACTGCATTTAAATTTCTCATTGCTTTAATAGACTTAATGTTTTGAAACTTATTATTATTTGGATTGGATTTATTATTGTATTGGGCTTATGTCCCGAATATTTTTATTTGTTTCCAGACGTTGGATTATTATTGTACTTGGATATTTCATATTGTTTCAATTCAAGTATTATTGTTCATGAGATTATTAATATTGCCTGCGCAATTGTTCTGTATTGTTTATATTGTTGAGTTGATCGGATAAACAGCTTATGGGTGACGTTAGTCATTCGCTGGGCTAATGTTACGTGCTTTTTGGATCCTGTATGCAAGGCAAGAAACACTAGAGAGGGGGGGAGGGGGTTGAATAGTGTTGTATCAAAAATTAATTGCGGAATTGAAAGTTATCTTCTGTCTAGTCGACTATTAAAGAGATATCAGTCGAATGGGGCGTCAGAGTTGAAGAGTATTTTAGACTAGTCTGATAAGTCGACTTAAATTAGAGAGACAGTCAACTTGCTAGAAGAGTTTTGGAGACATTTGTTATATCAGTCTGATCAGTCGACTTAGAAGGATGTCCAGTCGACTTACCAGAAAGATTTAGAGTAAACTGAAATACAAGTAATGAAAAAGTTCAAAGAGATACAAGCACAGAGATTCCAATCACAGAGTACACACGATGTATCCTGATTCGGTCCTCCTGACCTACATCCAGTCCCTAAGCAACCCACTTGAGAATTTCCACTATTCTTGAAAATGTACAAGAATACCCTACGGTGTTTAGACAACAACCTTATCCAACCCGTAGTCCTCTCTCACACCTAGAGAGAGCAACCCACTCTTCCACCAAGAGTAAAAACCAGAATCTACAACCTAGAGTCCTACTCTCCAACCGAGAGGAACCACTCTCACAACCGAGAGTAAAAGAGAACAATAAAGATGTTTACAATCAACCTATAGCCTTTTTGTGTTTGTGATTTTGCAAGTGGCTATTCGGTCAACTTCTGAATTCAGTCCAAAACGAAATCAATGTTATCCTGGACTGAAATCAGAAAACCGAGACTTAGAGATTAGAGTGCTTTGTATGAAAACTTTTCTTTCTTGAAAGCAAAATACTTAAACTTTTTTCTCAAAAATGCTTAGAACCTTTCCATTGTGATTCTAAGACCTTATTTATAGAGTAGAATCCCTGGACGTTGTAGAAATAGTTCCTACAACTGTTTAACAACGGATATAAATTTTTTTAAATTCGAAAATACAAGTTTTGAAATCAGTAAACTGTCGAAACGACTTGAACAGTCGACTGGGTTGCCCTTATAAGTCGACTGGCCAGAGTTTAAAGAAGATCAGACAACTTTGTACAGATTCAGTCGACTGGTCTTTAACGGCAGTCGACTAGTGCTCAACAGCTGATCTAGTTCAAGCTGTTTCGACCTTTAGATTTTGTAAAACACACAGTTATAAAATTATGTATGAGTGTGTGTGTGACAAGACTGTACATCAATCTAAGACTCAACAAAGTGAAAAATTACATTTTACAAGACACACAAACTATAAGACATTGAAGCTTTGGTCTTGACTTGAGTCTTGAGTCTTGAGTCTTGAGTGAAGCTTTAACCATTGTTTTTGTATGAAGTTTTGCTTGATCATTCTTCAGCTTTAGAACATTGTGACTTGCTTGATCAATTTGCTTTGAGGCCTTTGTGTATCATACATGATAAACTTTGATGCAACCTGCAATATATGAGAAATAGCACAACAAACTTTGGATTGTGTTGTAATCATCAAAATCAAGAATCAACAGTGCTCGTATTCCGTATTTTTGGAAAGCGAGGCGTGACACCAACTTTAGAACAACCACCTCGAAAACCCTAATACTGAACTTGAAAATGACCTTGATATTATGCTCTATGCAATATCTCATGAACACCTCTAGTATTCTGCACGTGCGATACACGTCCTAATATTTTTTTCTCTTTCTAAAAATAAATATTAAGACATAATCTGGTCTCGAACTTGAGACCTCCCTTCATTCATCATATACTCTTTACAAATTACCCCTAGTGGCATCAACTTTTATTTTATATGAGTAATATTTTTACAAATAATTATGTCTTAAATAAATTTGAATTTTGAGGGTATTATGGTAACTAACAACAGTTGAGTAAATGAATGGTTAATATAACTTTCACTTAAAAATAAATGATTTAGATTAGATGGTTGGTTATGTATAAATGACAACAACTCCAGCTCTTTCATTATAATATTAGAGACAAGATAATGTCAACAACAACAGTCGAAGATATATGTGGTAATTGTATCCACTAAAAAGTAACAACCCCTACACCCAACTATATGAATGAATTAACCCAGAAAATGAATGCAACCTACAAAAGATATTATGCTGAAAGGTTTATATTTTTTAGTAATCACCGATAACAATGAAATCTCAAATTCTGAATATAGCCTAAAGTAAATGGAAGGGCATGATCTTGCAAATAGATCAATACCAAATATAACCAAAATTACTCAATTAAAACTTTCTCATTTATTGAGAAATTGAACAGCCAAAGAATATTTGTCATTCCTAAATGCAATTAACAAAATTACCCAATACTAACAGCTTCAACACAATTAAAAGGAAATAAATAAGCCATATATAATGCAGAACAAAAAAAATTTAAATCCCGTTAAAGGGGATAAATGGGTTACCATTTTGAGAAGACAAAATTGAAGAGATTATCATAGATTTCTCAAGTCCGTCTATTGATCACACTCCTTATTCTTCTTCTTTCTCTTTCGGCATCTTGCTGAGGAGGCTGTGGTGCACCTGTGCGTGGTTCTGAGGGAGAGGGAGAGGGTAAGCGACGAGCAGCGTAAGGTGGGTGTTGTTGGTCGCGCACTTGAGGAGCGGGCGGCGGAGAGTGGTTGGTCGTGCGCGTGGTTAGGGGCGCCTGTGCAACGAGTGGCATTGAGAGAGAGGGGGAATGGGGGGTCGGATTTGAGGGAGAGAAAGGGAGCGGGGGAGCATGGCGTTGAAAGAGAGAGATAGAGGGGGGGGGGGCGTCGGGTTTGAGGGAGAGAGAGGGAGATGAACAGTAGGGTTTTTTTGGGGCGGGGGGATAGAGAGGGGAAAATTAATTTTGCACGGGTATATAACGGGTTTTATGGGTTGATATAGGGAATATATCAAATATACGTGCGTTACACGAGTTGGTAGATTTACAAATTTAAAAATGACACTAAGGCCTTCTCCCATTATAGTATTAGAGATTATATTATTAGAGATTAGCGATTAGAGATTAAAGATAATGCAAGTTCAAAATTTGGATGGAAAAAGAGTGAGGGAATATCTCCTACATTTGCTATTATTATTTTTTTAATTTTTTTAATTTTTTTATTTTAAAAAACTAGTATAATGTACGTGCGATGCATGTCTAAAAAAAGTAAAGTCATCAAATTAAATGAATATATATTGAATAAGAAAAAAAAAGTTTTATATTTGAATGTTTTGATTTGGGCTATACGTGCGGTGAACATTTATATTTGTTGGATATAGTTTGGACATATATTATATATATGTGGTTATATAGTTACAAAGTTAGGGTTTGTGTAACACCCCAAAATTTTTTTTTGAAAACTAAGTCTCCAAATTCAATTCTTTCAATTTCTATATCACTTTAATCATAAACTAAGAAAGTTATATTTCAAGAAAAATTTTGACAGTCTCCCCTGTAAATTTTGCCCCGAAACACAAAAAGCTTACGGAATTCTGCTCAAAATTCCATAGCTCACAAACCACATAATATTTTCATGGGCTCCCCAGGCCAAAATGAGCAGATACACACAGGCAATATAATATAATGCTCTGGGGGCCAAACTCATAACGGTTTATCAAATATCAATTAAAAACTATGAATTTCTTTGAAAAACAAGGTAAAATCTTAGAAAAACCATTGTAAAACTTACCACAGAGCCTGGTACTCCACGACGAGATGGGTACGGGTCACCAACATACCACACCACCTCACACTATACTCATCATCGTCATATACAGGCTTATACACTCATAATACAATTTAAATCATAAATTTCACTATTCCTATAACTAAATAATACAAATTTTTAAAATAAAAAGTTATACTACCACTCCACGCCTCACCTCTGCACTGATGAGAACCTGCAAGAGTGGGGGACCTATGGTAGTCCTCAGACTCCCCTAACCCCCCAAACACTAAGGGGTTAGCCATTTCTGGTGTGAGTATAGTTATTAATCAAATAACAAAATAAAAATAGTATAAATAAAATAAATTAAACTTACGAATGCCAAATTAAAATAAGGCAACCTGAATCTTGAATACAACAACATCATCACTACAATGACATATCAAATACTCTGCCAAACCTGCATTCAACTATTTAATTATCCATAACTTCCCACATTTCATAATACACTTCACATCAACCTCGTATATATATATACTTATCTTACATTCGCATAGTACGAATATTCATCTTTCCACACTTATCGTCATATCAGCATCTCACTATTTATATTAATATAACTACATAATGTTATTACATCATTTCTCCAACTCTATTTAGCCATGCGTTTCATTTACTTATATTATGTCGTCAACACACACATTCATCCTGGAAGTTGTGCCGAGGCAGGTAGTTCCCACCATTTCCACGGAAATAGCAGGCGAGTAGTTCCCCGACACACTTCCAAGGTACACAAACTCATATCACAACATACTTTCTTTAATAACCATCTTCATAACACTAATACAGATATTTATTTTATTGTACTATATCACGTATCACATCATAAACATATGCATTCATTCCCATAATACCGCATTCCTTCATGTTGTATAACACAACATAACGTCTCATTCTCATCTCATTATATCACTTAGTTACTACTCAATCTTATTGGGAATTACACTTACTTTCATTTTCACTTATATGACAAGTCACCATTAATTTCACTTTCATTCTCATCAATTAATACTCCACATCCCAAACATAGTTTGGGCAATAATATCTCACACCCCAAAGCCGATAGCTTGGGTAATAATCACCGCACCCCAAACACATAGTCTGGGTAATATCACATCACATCTCAAGTCGATAGCTTGGTTATTAATTTACTTCAATTACTATTCATCTTCACTTTATTTGATTCTTTATTTCCATTAATCATTACCACTAACATGCCAACTCACCCTGCGAATTATGCCAAGGCAGGTAGTTCCCATCATTTCCACAGCAATAGCGGGCAGGTAGTTCCTTGACACAATTCCAAGGTACAACTCACATCAACTGTATTTTACTTTAATGATCACACACATAATACCATTACTTCGTATTATTCATAAGAACACATGTCTCTTCTATTATTATCATTTTAAATTAACCACGCACTGCATTTATCACTTCTTTTCATATACTGACTTATAACTCATTTTCTTTCACATTTATTTCATTCACAACTACCTTCTTTGTCATTCACAATTCACAAGTCACTTTCCACTTTCTTTTCCACACGCAATTCACATTTTACTATTCACTTTCCTTTCCACGCACAATTCACATTTATTATTAACACTTAGTTATTTTATTAGTTTGTCGACCAGTGAGCCACAGTATCCCAACATACTGAAAGCCGACAGCCCAGTAAAACACGCGGACCGATGCTCACACAGAGTCTTACTCGTCCGAGGCTACGTCTTCCTCCTAGCCGAACTAGCGAGGGAACACCGCACCCCAGATAAACTGGGTACTTCCTCGCGACGTCTGTCATCGAGGGAAAAACACCGCACCCCAGGTAAACTGGGTACTTCCTCCCAGCCGATAGCCAGGAGGGAAAAACACCGCACCCCAGGTAAACTGGGTACTTCCTCGCGACAGCTGTCATCGAGAAAAACCGGGCCTCAAGCCGATAGCTTGGGCGAAAAACACCGCACCCCAGATATACTGGGTACTTCCTCCCAGCCGACAGCCATGAGGGAAAAACACCGCACCCCAAGCCGGTCCTTGGGTATTAGGAGGTCTAGCCCAAACCCCCAGGATTGCTATAGGTACTGGTCAACAAAATCATCTGTTATTAACATTAATCATTTCATCTTTCCAGTTTACTTTATCAACATAAAGCATCATAGCTTTTAATTCAACAATAGCCACATCCTTGACTTTAATCACAAGAATAATAACACATTTTATTAACACTTACTATCTCACCTTTTATCTTGCAGTTGATGCACATCTGATGTCCACGATATTGATTATCATCTCGTTGTATCATATATATATGCATACCCCATGTCATTTAACATAGAAACCATCATGTTATTTAATTTACCATAACATCACCCATTAGGAATACCATGCTATTCGCTACCTCATTAAATCCCATATAAACATACACCAAGTCATTTATCATATAAACCAACATGTCATATTATTGCCCATTAATTCATTTCAAACATAATTAAAATGTAAACATGCACCCACTTATTTAATTTCGTCAATTATTGCATCACACATCATAATCATCTCTATATATATTACAAATAAACATCACACATGCGGGTTTCCCATCATAAGAGGCCAAAACCACTTATTTCCTCTAATTAAGTCTTATAATATCTAATTATAGCATACTAGCTCATACATCATGTTTCATATAGGTAAAATCACCTATAAGGGCTTATATGCCCCAAAACATACACAAAACGGGCACTATAATTATACAGATCTTTCAAAACATGATCACAATCACTAATTTCGTCTATTTACACCTTAAAGCATCCATCCATAGCATGCTAGCCCATACACCAGGCTCCGCATATACCCGATTGCCTATATCGGCCTATATACCCCAAAAACATGCACAAAACATGCACGGGGTAAAAATACGCATAAATAATTTAATATATTTAGTTTTTATACTTCAACACGTCACATTAACCCATAATATAGGTTTTATATACTTAAAATAGTTAATTTCATCACATGTCTCAAAAACCCATTTTGGATCCTTAAAAATCCGTATTTTCAACGAAAATTCATTTTTGGCATAACACCCACAAAACATATAAAAAATCCACAGTCGTAGTTTGCTAAAAAATGGGTAAATGCATATTATACATATAGCAAAGTGAGTTTGCTGCAGTCGTAAATTGCTATAATATAGCAAAAAAAAAAATATTAAGATCGGACGGATCTAGATCCAAGATTCGTCTCATGAATTTTAAATATTGTTTTGATTTTTTTAATAATTAAAAATAATTTTTAGTGAAAAAAATGGTGGGCGCCTCCACGGACGGATCTTCAAGATCCGTCCAAGGAGAGTTTGCCTTATTTGTGATTTTTTTTTCCAGAAAACGTCAAACGGACTTTCAACATCTGTCTGAGAATTAAAAAATAATTTTTCGGCGTGGGACGGATCTTGAAGATCCGTCCTGTATAATATGCATAATTCATATATCTGCTCTCATATATAGCAATCCACTGTCACAAAATCGTTAAAATATGCATAAATAGCAAACCGACTGTGAATGCTCTAAAAGGCCCAGGAATCAAAATATAGAAATAATAATCACAAAAATCAAAATTTAAAAATTAAAATAATAAAAAAAAAACTAGGAATATAATCTACAAGTGAGATTGGGCCTCCACCCCTCACCCCAGTATTGGATATTGGATCATGCTCTGTCGTACATGCCACGTGTCCATTCCACTGCCCTTAAAACTGGAAATCCAAAGAGATCGAATAATACACACATATTACAACCCCAAAAGTGTTTTCAAAAATCAGCAACAACATAATCTTCTCTTTCTTTCCACAGCCACAAGCTCCTTAATCTTCTTCTTCTTCACTCTCGAGTTGAACAGAGTTTCAGCTCCAGCTCTGTTCTTCCTCATACATAATGGCAGCAGCAGCAGCTTTAGCTGAAATCTCTTGTTCAGCTTCATCTTCATCTCCTCATTCTTATCTTGCCAGTGCCAAAAAGGCCCAGTCCACTAACCTCTCTCTAAAGCCCACAACAAACCCCCTTCGCATTTTCAGCCTCACTCTCCACCACCGCCACCGCCACCGCCATCCCCGCTCTTGCGGTCCAGTCCTCTGCTCTGTTGCACCCAAGTAAATTTCATTCTTCTTATTCTTCTTCATCTATATATAGTTTTTCATACTCGTTTTATCATATGAGTATTGACTAGGAAATAATAAGAGCAGAAGAATTAGCTATAGGTATGCTTAAAATATCATACGTAGGCATCAGATTGGAATATGTAGATTAGAACCTCTAATTAGTATAGATGGATAGTATATACAGAGAGAGCTATACACTGCATTCTGCCCAGTAGCTCAGGACCGATATCTGTTAGGGCCTACTAAGCTAAAATTTCGAAGTTGTAGAAGAATTGAGGAAATTGTTGAAATATAGTAATTGTATATTCTGTTTATTAATCTATTTTAAACAGATTTCCCAAATCTCTCATCTCCCCAATCTTCTCTCAATCTCTTTTCTTCTTCTCCAAGAATGTAATTCTTATATATAGATGATACAGTTGAGAAATAAATGAATAAGAATAATAATTTTTTTTCCAAATCTTTTTTCAAGATGGTTTCAGAGCCTAAAACATCCTAGGCTACATGAAGAAGAAGAAGAGGCCTTCTTCATTCATCTTTCTCGAAAACAGAAACCCCGAAGCCCCACCGATCTCACCCATCATCGTCGTCGAAGTCGGATCTTGCTCCATATCTGAAACCGAAGTCCAACTCCTTCAGTCGATTGTTGTCGAAGTAGTCGTCCAACTGTTGATTGTAGTCTCCTTCAGTCACCACCGCCCGTCGAAGTCGTCAAAGTCGGATCGTCGTCAAAGTCGTCATTCGTCAACAAATTCGAAGCCCTAACCCATCGACATCTGCTGCATCTAGAGCCACTGACCGTCACCTCCTGTCGCCTCCTGTTGCCTCCTGTCACCACCACCCATTGCCTCCGGTCACCGCCGCCCGTCGCCTCCCATTGTCGCCGCCTGAAGCCTCTGCCGTCGAGCTTTAAGGGCAAAATCGAAGATCGGAACAACTAGACCTGATATGATCAGATCTAATCTGATCTGATTAGATTCAATCACAGCTGTCTGTATTCGATCAGATCTGATTTGATCTGTCGATTGTTGTTTGCTCCTTGCTGTTTGCTGGTGTTAGTGTTTGCTGTTTCTCAGTGTGTTTGGTGTGGTGTTGTGCTACTTGCTGTTAGTATTGCTTGTTGTGTTGCCATTTGTTGTTCTTCACCATGGAGTCAAGGTAGTGTACTCATTGTGGTAAGATCGGCCGCACGAAATCTCGTTGTTATAAGATTATCAGCTATCCGGAGAATTGTGATCATAGTAGGGATATTCGGAAGAAGACTTGCAATCAACCCACTGTCGCAGTTGAAGTTGTTGATCGTACTGCTGTAAGTAATGATGGTAAGGTTTTTAATATTTCTACCTATGTTATGAATAATGCATGGATAATTGATTTGGGTGCTACCGATCATATGACTTTTGATTCTAGACAAGTCCAAAATTTTCAACCATTCACCATATCAATTGTGTCCACTGTCAATGGTGATCCTTCCACTATTACTGGCGAGGGTTCTATACCTCTCACAAACAACCTAACCTTAGATACTGCCTTAGTTGTGTCATCCTTGAATTTTAATCTGTTATCTGTTGCTCAAATAATTACTGCCTTACATTGTATTATAGTTTTTTGGCATTCACATTGTGTGTAAGGATATTCGGACTCGCAAGACGATTAGTTATGGGATTAGACACGGGAAGCTCTATTACCTGGATTTAGAATCTGAAAGTTCAAGTAAGTTGACTCAAGCTCTAAGTGTGGAAGGATCCGAAGGTGAGAAGAAGAAATCAGATATCTGGCTATGGCATCGACGTCTAGGGCATGCTTCTTTTGGTTATTTGAATTTTTTATTTCCAAGTCTATTTTTGAAGATGGATATTTCTGTCTTTCGGTGTGATGTGTGTGAACTTGCAAAAGGTCACCGTCTCTCGTTTCCCCCAAATCTAAGTAGATGCTCTCTTCCATTATGATTATTCACTCTGATGTTTGGGGTCTATCTAAAAATACTACATTTGGAGGAGCCAAATAGTTTGTGATATTTAATGATGACTGTACTCGTATGACCTGGATTTGTTTGATGAAGTCGAAAAGTGAAGTTATTGACTTGTTTCAGAAATTTCACATGCATATTATGACTCAGTATAAATTACAGATTCAAATTCTTAGGAGTAATAATGGCGGAGAATACCTGAGTTCGAATCTGCAACAATATTTGGTGGAACATGGAATTGTTCACCAAACTACATGCTCATATACACCTCAACAGAATGGAGTTGCAAAAAGAAAAAATAGACACTTGCTCGAGATGGTTCGTGCTTCTCTTATCTATGGAAATATGTCACTCATTTATTGGGAGGAAACCCTTACTTCTGCTGCATACTTAATCAATCGAGTTTCCTCTAATATCCTAAACTTCCTTATGCCATTTCAAGCATTAACTGAAGCTGTGAATGCACCAAAGTCGTCAACTTGTCACCTTGTGTGTTTGGGTGTGTTGCATTTGTTCATCTTCATCAACATGAACGCAATAAGTTAACTCCTCGAGATGTCTGCTGTGTTTTCGTAGGATATGCACAGGATAAGAAAGGGATATCGGTACTATCACCCACCAACTCAAAGGATATTTGTGACTATGGATGTTGTGTTCCATGAAGATGAGATATATTTTTCTTCTTCTACAACTGAACTTCAGGGGAGTACCGAAGTGAAGTTTAGACTCTTGGGTATGATGAAGGGGTTAGTGAAGTTCAGACTCTTGAGTATGATGAAGTAATTACTAGTTAGAACGAACAACTGGATACAAATAATGGCGAACACTTGAATGAAGACCTAGTAAGGGAGGAAGACCCTCAAGAAGAAGTGCAACCAAGGGAAGAAGACCCTCTTGAAGAAGAAGACCCTCTTGAAGAATTGCAACCAGTATCGAATTTCAGTGAGAGTGAACCGTCAGAACCCCAAAACTAATCGTCATCGTTGTCCGAAACTCCTAGAAGAGAACTCCTGCACCGTACTAATAGAGGTATTCCAAAATACACTTATGAACCTGATCCCACTAGTAACGTCCTAGGAAGCACCGATTCGGGTGCGGGGATGCGGGTGCGGGGATGTGGCAATTTCCAAAAATAGTATGATGTGGGTGTGGTTGGGATTCGGCCAATATTTAAATAATTATTTTATATATTATATATTTATATTTATATTTATATTTTTGTATAAAAAAACAAAATTATTGTTAATAATCATACATTAACCAAAAGATTTTAGTTCATACGATCACAACAAGCAAGCATATTATGTATATTTGAGTTCATACAATCATAACAAACAAACATGTTATATTATTATGTATAGTTGAGTTCATACAATCACATCAAACAAACAAACAAGCAAGCAAAAAAAAAGGAAGCAAAAATGATTAATTAAGGTTGTACAGACTTTTGTAGGGTCATACAATCACAACAGGAAGCAATAAAGGATTAATTATGGTCGTACAATCACAACAGCAAGCAAAAACTATATTTATAACTTCATCACAAGTGAAGTATGTGCACCAATCTCAAAGCAAGTTTAATGGTGGATATTGGCAACAGAAAGCAACAAAGTTTAATGGTGGATTACCAGAGAGAGAAGGTGGCGACGTTGAAGAGTGGAGGAGTCGAAGGTGGAGGAATCGGCAGAGTCAACGGCGGAGAAAAGGAGGAATTAACAGGCGACGAGTGGAGAAGTAGAGTCGATGACGACGAAAGAGAGGATTAGGGTTTTGATCGGGATTTAGGGATTTAGGATTCTTGAAAGAGAGGGCAGAGAGAAAACATCAGATAGAGAGAAAAAGAGTGGGATTTAGGGTTTTTTTTATAGAAAAGGCCCAAATCCGCACCCTAGCCGCACCCAAACCGCACCCTAGCCACACCTACTAAAACTTTTAATATAAAATAATGGGACACACACCCCGCCGCATCCCGTGAGTGTTCCACCGCACCCCCGCCGTACCCGAGTTCGATACGAGTCCAACTCGGGTGCGAGAGCCTCCGTAAAGAATTCGTGCTTCCTAGGTAACGTCAAATATCCCATGGGTAATTATGTATCCACTCACCGCTTGTCGGAATTAAATAAGTCATTTGTGAATCAATTATCTATTATATCCATTCCTAACTGTGTGCAGAATGTCCTTATTGATCCAAGGTGGAAAGCAGCTATGGATAAGGAGGTGAAGTTCTTGAAAAAGAATGAGACTTGGGAGATAGCCGAGCTGCCAGCAGGGAAGAAGCCAGTAGGATGCAAATGAATTTATACGGTAAAGTATAAGTCTGATGGTTCAATAGAGCGATACAAAGCAAGGCTAGTTGCCAAATGATACACTCAAACGTATGGAATTGATTATGAAGATACATTCGCACCTGTGGAAAAATTCAATACTGTTCGAGTCCTACTGTTACTTGCTACAAATCTTGACTGGCTGTTGGAGCAATTTGATGTGAAGAATGCATTTTTGCATGGAGAATTGACATAAGGTTTATATGGATCTTCCACCAGGGTCGAACAGACCAGTCTAACACAGTAATAAAGTATGTCGTTTGAAGAAAGCATTGTATGGACTTAAGCAGTCGCCATGAGCTTGGTTTGGGAGATTTACAAAATCAGTGAGGACATTCGGATACTATCAAAGTAATTCAGATTATACTCTGTTCCTAAAAAGGAAAGAAGGTAAAATTACTGCTCTCATTATTTATGTGGATGATATGATAGTAACTGGAGATGATCCTGAGGAGAGAAAGGCATTAAAGAACTACTTGTCACAAGATTTCGAAATGAAAGATCTTGCCTCTTTGAGATACTTCCTTGGTATTGAAGTTTCTCACTTAAGAAATGGGATATTTTTATCTCAAAGAAAGTATGCTCTTGATTTATTAAAGAAACTGGAATGTCCGCTTGTCAGCCGATTAGTACACCGTTAGAAGAAGGACTGAAACTATGCAACGAAGCTGATCATGTACCTTGTGATAAGGAAAGATATCAGAGGTTGGTTGGAAGACTGATGTATCTTGTACATACACGGCCTAATTGTCATATGCTTAAAGTGTGGTAAGTCAGTTTATGCACGCGCCTCGGGAACAGCATATGGATACGATGATGAGAATTATGAGATATATTAAGTCTGCTCCAGGAAAAGGGGTCTTATTTGCGAAACATGGTCACTTGAAGGTTGAGGCATATACTGATGCTGATTGGGTAGGATCTATAATTAATAGGCGCTCCACTTTAAGATACTTCACCTTTATTGGAAGAAATTTAGTTACATGGAGGAGCAAGAAGCAAAATGTTGTTGCGCGCTTTAGTGCAGAGGATGAATATCGCGTAGTAGCTTTAAGTATAGCAGAATCTTTATGGTTGAAACTCTAGTTGCATGACTTAGGCTATGGTTCGAATGAACCTATAAAAGTATATTGTGATAGTCAAGCAGCGTGTGATATTGCTGCTAACCCGGTTCAGCATAATAGGACGAAACATGTAGAGGTGGACATATTCTTCATCAAAGAAAAAATAAATGAGAAAGTCATTGAGATATCGAAAGTGAAGTCAGAAGATCAGCTCGCAGATGTCCTAACCAAGGCAGTTTCGAATTTGCTCTTCTTGAAATTTGTTGACAAGTTGGGCATGTTCAATATCTATGCACCAACTTGAGGGGAGGGTGTTGAAATATAGTAATTGTATATTCTGTTTCCTAATATATAGGAAGCAGATTCCCCAAATCTCTAATGTCCCCTGTCTTCTCTCAATCTCCTTATTTATAGATGTATACAGTAGAGAAATAAATGAATAAGAATAATAATTTTTTTCCCCAAATCTGTTTTCAACAGAAAATTGTACTTGTATTCTTACACGCCCCTCAGGTCGAGTCTAGCGGTATTTCTTTTTAATGAAAATCCTAAATTAAATTGCGTAGCCGATGGGATTCGAACCTGGGTTGCTCTTATACAATGTGAAATCCTTGCCACTAAGCGAAACTTCAACGTTGTAGAACGGTTGAGGGAAATTGCACTTATATTGTAACACATGTTACCCATAGGAATATACACAAAATAGTATGTGGATATATACAAGAATAATATACAAGAATATACCTATATATCAAACAGTTTATTCATTTGTTTATTTAAGTAGTAAGTAAAATTAATTAATTTATTATATTTGACTTTGGTATGATTTCAGCTCAGCACCACCGGTCATAACAACCTCTGCTCCCTCCAATGACACCAAGCGCGAATGCTTCGGCGTCTTCTGCACTACTTACGACCTCAGGGCCGTACGATTTACTACTATTTCATGGACATGCTTCTTTAATTTGTGTATTTTTTTCTGATTTGCATATTTCTGATTTTATCATATGATTTGGTTTTTGGTAGGAAGAGGAGACCAAGTCGTGGAAGAAACTGATTAATATTTCGGTGTCGGGTGCAGCTGGGATGATATCCAACCATCTGCTCTTCAAAGTATGTATGCACTGCTTGTATATTCTGTTTCCAATTTTTTAATGCATCTTATCCATGCCATGTTTGTCAAGAAGAGGAGATATATTTCAGTATCAAGTTCAGTTACATTGTAGCCATTTTTTCAATGTGTTCAATCACACCTAGCTAGAGTTGAAATCAATTTAGACGAACTTGTCGTCAATCGGGATTTGAAGACGTATTTACTGTATTACCCTGGATTCAATATGCACATGCTTATATATGTTTTAATTACTCGACACTTAAATTTTCGCATCAATATGTTCACCCTCATGAGCAAAATTCTGCATCTGAATCGATTCTAGGGCACTCTGCTGCTACCAACTCTTGATCCTATCAACAACAGATGGCCTAAGAAGAGGAATTTTGGGATGTTAGTAGAGAGAGATTGTTTGAGATAGATGTTAGGGATGGTTGTTATAGTTTGAAATTATTTTCAGCTTTGATCCGTGTATTGCATTTTTGTTTAAAAGTATGAATGTGCTGATTGTTGTAATTTGATGTTTGAGCTTGCATCTGGGGAAGTTTTCGGAACGAATCAACCGATTGCATTAAAACTACTGGGCTCAGAAAGATCATTTCAAGCTCTTGAAGGTAAAATTTATTAAATTTGTATCTGATAAATCATATATTTCTGAGGATGAATATTAAATATTTGATAGCCACCTAAATTTGAAATGTTTCTGCTTCGCTTCACTCAGGGCATGTTAACTCTCCCACTCCTAGTAGGAAGTCATAGTTTGGAAATTCCTCGTATTTAGTGACAATGAGATTTTTTTCAAAACCCAAAAACATTGTGTTAAGGCACACTATATGACCCCCTCACCCCGCCTATGAGCTAATGCCAAAGGAGAAAAAAAATGTTGTCCCTTTTAAGTTACCTAGTTATAACTCCAACACCTCAAAAGTGTTTCATCTTGATGTGAAAGTGGCAATATTAGAGAAAGTTTGGTACATATGACAAGTGTGATATGTTTTAGGAGCTCAATCATTTGGAACAATGTGATGTGCAGCTTACAAGCTGGGAATTTTATTGCACTGTATAGCAAGAAGATAATTCCTTATGAAACACTCTTTGCGTATACTTTAAACATAAATACCAAAGGTAAAAGACACTTTGATGTTGCCAAGGCTCATCATTTTGAAGTATCACCTCACAACACCAACATGACATGTAAAGTTAACTCATCAATGATTCAAAGATCATTTATTGGTTAAATTAATTAGTTTTGTGACTTGTAGTGACAGAGCTCTGAGGTCTTATCGTGTATGGAACGTTGGTTGTAGATTTAAATATCTGAACATCATTGCTTCCTAGCATTCTTGTATGTTCATGAAAGTGGAATAATTGCAATGCGAAAGTTTATCTTATGTGGCTCAAAATTGTAGGAGTGGCGATGGAGTTGGAGGACTCTTTGTATCCTCTGCTACGAGAGGTAAGCATAGGGATCGATCCTTACGAGGTTTTCCAAGATGCAGAATGGGCCCTTCTGATTGGAGCAAAACCCCGAGGGCCTGGGATGGAACGAGCTGATTTGCTAGATATAAATGGGCAAATTTTTGCAGAACAGGTATTAATGGATAATGAGTTTTATGTCTTATATTCCTCAAGAAAAAAAATAGTTTTACGTCTTTTACAAATATGTGTTCAATGAGAAGGATTTCTGTGATGGTTTTTTTCTTGTTTTGAGCTTCAAACTTACTTGACATTTAGGGGAAAGCACTCAATGCTGTGGCATCCCGCAATGTTAAAGTTATAGTGGTTGGCAATCCGTGCAATACCAAGTATGAACAACACTCCAGATCTCTTTTCGATAGTAAAGGGGATGCATCACACTCCTATGATATACATGTCTACTACTAATCTTTGTGAGAATTTTCTGCAGTGCACTGATTTGTCTGAAAAATGCACCAAATATACCTGCAAAGAACTTCCATGCCTTGACAAGATTAGATGAGAATAGAGCCAAATGCCAGGTAGATTATTGTGCATGCTTCTGGTTTAACATCTCTGTATGATAGGTATATCTTGATGTATTTTAGAGCTTTATTTTATGAGGATCTATCTCCTCTTCTTTTAATGTTACTGTATGTAATATATATGAGGAAACTTGAGACCCTGCGAGTGTGATGTATGGTGTATGTTTCATTAAAATCTCAGTAATGAACTTCTTGATGGCTATTTTGCCATCTTAGTTCTTAATAAATAAAAATAAATAATTTTATAAAAAAAACATTTCTTTTTTTATCTTCTAGAAATTGCTGTTTTCATTTGGTTCATTTAGATACAGCTGTGTATCATATAATTACCTGAAATATATTAATATATGCAGCTAGCCCTCAAGGCAGGTGTATTTTATGATAAAGTATCAAACACTACAATTTGGGGAAACCACTCGACCACTCAGGTAAATTGATTGTTTTAAATCCCCATCTAATAAATGAATGGAATTTTTTTTTTTTTTTTTTTTAATGATGTGAGCTTTATCAACTAGCCAAGTATAGCATTTTCGGAAATTAGTTATATCAGTCCACGTTGTGCAGGTTCCTGATTTTTTGAATGCCAAAATTGATGGTAAGCCAGTAAAGGAAGTTATTACCGATCACAAGTGGCTAGAGGAAGAGTTCACTGAAATGGTTCAGAAGGTACATTTTTCTACATGAGTTCATAAAATGACACAATTATTTGCTATTAATCAGCACAAATGTGCTGATTTTTCACGTTTTTAAAATCTCTCTCATCACTTAGATTTAGCATGTCACTTGATTTACAGCGGGGAGGTGTGCTCATAAAAAAGTGGGGCAGATCTTCTGCGGCATCAACAGCTGTTTCAATTGTTGATGCTATGAGGTCCCTTGTCACTCCCACACCTGAAGGTGATTGGTTTTCTACAGGGGTAAGTTTACTGCAAACTTATGTTCACTGTTGAGTCGTTTTGTAGGCATTATTTTACCGGTTAATCATTTGTTCTTAGTGTTCAAATTCGTATTGTTTTCGTCTGTGTTAAATTCCCCAAATACTCGTCGTATGAGTGATCCTGTCCATGTCCATTACGAGTGATCCTGTCCATGTTCATGACGATTTATATTTTCACCGTTCCAAAACCACATGTCAAAGCTGTTGGAAAAACAGCCAATTGTTCCGTCTAACCACTGTAACCAGGCAAAGCACATCTTGGTTAATACTTGTCTGTCCTACAAACAGAATTTTTTCATGAACAACAATTCACACCAGCTCGGATGATTTGCCATTATTATGTATAGTAGTTATTTGTATGTGTATATGCACATTAAAATAACTCATGTAATATATATCAATTACTGTTTTTGAAGGTATTTAAAACTAGCCTTAAATGTAATATTGAAACTCTTATATTACTCGGTTTAGTCTCATATCGTTAAATGTATTAGTTTAATCCTTACTTCTATCCTATATATAAGAGACATTGTACTCAGTTATAATCAATCCAATAAATTCAATAGGGTGTTTTTTTCTATCTCTGAATCTAACATGGTTTCAGAGCCTTTATAGAAACCTATACTATTTTTCTCCTTATCATCAAGGTCGAGTGGTTCCCGCCGCCCCCCACCCGATAATCACCATATCCTTCCCCAATAAACAGCCACCATCTCACCCCATGATGCCCTTCATCCCGAACCCACCATCAGCCTCGTCAACAACCCGATCTCCTTCACCACCATCAAACTCAACTTCCATCTACCCTAATCGTCTCCTTGCTGCCATCAAACCCAACAACCACCTCCTCTTCAAACCCACTCAACCCCATCCCGAGCTCCTGGTTGTCACCAACTCCATCACAACTCCCTCCAACCAGCACACTGTCACCATGCCTCTGCCTCCCGATTCCCTCCCCTCATGTCGCCGGCAGATCCCTCAAATCCCAACAATCCCCTCACCTCACGCCACTTACCTCTTCCCAAAAATCCAACCAATCCACAACAAACTCCCAATCCGAACCTCCTCGTCGCCTGCTACATCCCAATAGCTGCGCCGCTGTCGAACTCCGCTCCCGATCCTATCCAGATCCTAGCTGCCGCAACACTTCTCTTTCTCTGCCTACTTCTACATCCAAACCCAAACCTGAAACCCGATCCAAACCCTAATACCCTATTACCCGAAACCCTAATAACTTATTACCCTATACCCGAAACCCTATACTCCAAAGCCTAATACCCGAAAACCTATACTCGAATCCAAACCTGACCCATTTATGCTTGTCACGCCCTGCTTCCCGGAATACGGGAATACGAGCTCGTAACTGAGGCCCAGCGAATGATATAAGTATGCCAACTCATATCATCCATAAGCTGTACCAGTCTTAACACAACAATATAAGAAAAATGAATCACAACCACGCCGAAAACATAATCACATAAACGAGAATGAAATTCAATAACCAAATCTGAAATATAAGAACTCACCAAATAGCTCGAGAGACTCCTGTTCCAATTCTAGAAGATCTGCTAATCAATGCCTCCTAGAAATTCTCCATGTGCACCTGTTCTTGATTATCTAAAAAAAAGAATAATTTGTCCTTAGAGCAAGTACGGACAGCAAGTAGTGAAAAGCAGAGAGTAAGGAGTAAGGTACATGTGGGGATATGAATCAAGATCAAATTGCAAGATTAATAATGGGACTAATAGCAATGGTCTTAATCAAGTATATATATACATGTCAACTAGGTCTATTATCAAGTTGTTTCTCCTATCTAGTGCACGTACTACTGCATCCCATACTACAGGTTCGATGCACGCACAACAGTATTCGTTTTAGACTTCGTGGTGGGGTCTACAGAGCGTGTACTCGGTGTCAATAACAATCAATTACCATTTGCAATCAATCAATTTTCAATTATTCATTCAATCATTCACAATCATTACTTCTCCTTCCATGTCAATACAATATCAATATAGGCCTTACCGAGTACATTTTCTGAGACTGTCCACTACTAGGTCAATCCTTATAAACCGCGGCTTGTTTAATATTTTATTAAATCATTCATGTCCATGCAAGTGTGTATAAGGATGTCAAGGAGGTGATACGAATGCAGCAACATGATGCATTACACAGTAATAAACAGGAAGTAGTAAATCTAAAACAATAATTCTCTTTATATTATTTAAACTGATTCCAATTATAACTGGGTCGAAACCTCAGTACAGGACAAACAATGCAGCAGGAATTATAAAAGCTAGCACGTATGTATTCATTCAAGTCGGTAATCAATATGCTATGGTATCATGAAATGCATTACACTATTATACAGCAATTAGAATTTTCATTACTGTGTACGAGTCAATTCACGATGTCATTGTTCAAGTCACGATATTCAATCGATCAATGTATTCAATTACCATTCATTTTCTTTGTACACAATTCTATTCATTTTATTCATATCGATTATATCTGTATAGGCATAGGTTTGAGTCAATGGACAATTATAAGAGGTCAAGAGTATGTCGGGTTAGCTCGTGTAAACCCTCGATACTCCTAACGAGAAGGGACACAAGGCAATTTAAGATAATTAAAAATGGAACTATTTGCAGGAGACCAATTAATTTGAACTAGAATAAAAAAAATTAGTTCAATGGACTTGCCTTTTTCGTAGTAGTCGATTCGAATAATATAAGAATAACGGGATCAGAATCCCGGGGAGCAATCCCAAGAACGTGCGAAATGCGCGCTAAAATACCAACAGCAAACAGCAAGAGTTGTTTTCCCCCACACAGGATCGGCAAAACAGCAAAACAGCTGACGGATTTGGTGCGGATAGAACAACAAACAGTGGGGGCAACCAATGGAACGACAGCCCCACAACGGATCAGCCCGAACAGCAAGCGGCGGACTTGGATCGACTGCGGCAAAACAGCGGACAGCCGAAGTAGCCAATCAGCGTTCGTCTTCCACCTTCGATCGAGAGAGAGAGGGAACGAGGGCGGAGGCGCGTCGACTGCTTTGGGATCGCGACAGCGACGTGCGGTGGGGCTCGCGACGCTCTAGGCAGGCGACATCGGCGACGGTGCTGGTCGGGAAGCGACGCAACACCCCAGACGGCGAGCGACTATGTTCTCGACGAAAACAGAGGAGTCGTCGATGGGCTTGGACGACGCTGAAGTGGGAAACAGAGGCTGTGGAGCTTCGGAGCTCTGCAATGGCGATCGGGGGAGGCGAGGTGATGGGTTCGACTGAGGAAGACGACGGCTTTGACGGTAATGGTGAGGGTCGGTGACTTCGACTACGGCAATGGTGGAGAGCAACGGTCCGATGGAGCGGCAGCACTTCGGTGAGGAGTTTCTCGGAGGTTGAAGATGATGCAACGGCAAAGGAAGCTCGAACGGGGAAGGCGAGCGACGGCAGAGGGCCTCTGAGTTGGGTTCGGGGGCTGCCAAGGCGGCAGGGGGCGCGCGGGGATGTCAGAGGGAGTGACGAAGCTTCGGGACGGTGGGGTGCGACTGGATGTTGCAGTGTTGGTGGCGAGGCGGCAAGCGGTGCGGTGACTTCGGGGTTCGAGGTGAGCAGCGTGGAGCTCGATGGGGGCGAAGCTTCGGCAATGGCGGCTTCGCGGAGTTGACAGCGGAGCGGAATGGGGGCGACGGTGCTGGCGTGGTGAGCGGTAGGCGCTCGGAGAAGAGATGGCAAAGTCGAGTCGGCGGAATGAAGAAGGGAGATGGGTTGTTGGGTTGTTTTGTTTGGTTTCGTTTTGTTTTGGTTGGGGAAAACACAGAGGGAGAGAGGGTAACGGGGTTTTGTTATAACGGGAGGGAGAGAATAACGGGAGAGAGTGGGGGTTAATAATAATAAATATAGTATTAAATAAGGGTAGTTAGAGATAGTGGGGATTGTGCATGCAAAGTGGGGGAAGTTGGAGAACGGGTTTGAAGAGTGGGGAATACGGGAAAGAATTCTATAGGGATAGGTGTAGGATTAATCTGTACATGCATATAGGTTCTGGGTTAGTGGGCTTTAATTATTGGGCTCAAAATTTTAAATGAAGTAGTTAGTGTATTGGGCTAATCAATTGGGCTCAGATTGATTAATTAAATAAATAAGATCAAAATACAAGTTTGGGCTTTAGAATAAGCAATTGGATTTCAATAGGAGATTCAAAAGGCTATAAATGCATTGGAATGATTTATACGGAAATTTGAAATACCAGAACACATGGAGAAAAGTATAGAACTGGAAATCCGTATAATCGGAAACAGGGGTTACAATGCTTCCACCCAAAAAAAAAATCCAGATCAGAAACCCACCCCTGACTTCAAATCCTAATCTATAAACCTCTCAAAACCCTAACCACTTCCAACCCACTCCCTACAACCCGATACCCGAAACCCTAACCTACATGAACCTAATCCAAATACCCGAAAGCCTAATCTACCCAAAATCCAAACCGCTACCCCAATCCATCAAATCAAATCAAATCCCAAAACAACTCATCCTAACTCCCATCTCTCTCCTCCCCACCTTTCGTCGATGCCCTCCCACTTATGCATTCAGATCCGAATACAAACTTACACTGGTTAGCCCATCATGAGTTTGAGAGGGGGAGATCCCGACATCATCCCAGTTCCCAACGTCCATCACATCTGCAGAGGGCCATCCCAAACTACTAGCACTACTAATTCTCCCAAATCCCGACGTCCATCCAGTATGCATAGGGTCATCCCGAACTACTACCACTACTACTTTCCACCGAAGAGCACTACTTCTACTACTTCCTGTCGAAGAGCACTACTTCTACTACTCCTGCCGAAGAGCATAGTTTTCTACCGAAGAGCACTACTCCCTGCCGAAGAGCATTACTTTTACTATTACTTCCTGCATCACCATGCCTGACACCGAGCGCCAACTAAATCCAAGAGTCGGATCGTCCCTGTGCCATCATGCACCGTCCCTTGCGCCATTGAGCATCGTCCTTACATCACCATGTGCCGTCCTTGCGCCATCGTGCCTCGTGGGTCATCCTTGCAATATGAACATCGTCAATATTTCAAACTCATGTTGCTTGAACCAACTTGAGTTTAAGAGGGGTGTTAGATGTGAGATATTATATTACTCAGTTTAGTCCCATATCGAAAAATGTATTAGTTTAATTCTTACTTCTCTCCTATATATAGGAGACATTGTAATCAGTTATAATCAATCCAATAAATCCAATAAAGTATTCTTTTCTATATCTGAATCTAACATAAATTTCATACACACTCGAGTTATCAAAAAAGAGTTGGATCCACTACTTTTCTTAATAAAGAAATAATACGAGGCTGATAACACACACCTAGACTCGCTTTATAA